>BMAW01098006.1:16433-29955 GCA_019974015.1 Nephila pilipes | reverse complement strand
AAATTATAATGAAAGATCGTAAAGTGAAGCTCCGTGAGATTGCTGAGATGACACAGATATCATATGGAAGTGTATTTACTGAAAAAGGTTTTTTGAAGTGAAGTGAAAAAGGTTTTTTCCAAGTGGGTGCCGCGATTGCTTTCGATGGAACAAAAACAGCAACGAGTCGATGATTCAGAAAGCTGTTTATCGCTATTTACTCGCAACAAAAAAAAGATTTCTTGCGAAAAAAAAAACAAAAAAGATTTGTGGAAAAGCGTTGGAACGATTGTATCACCCTAAAAGGTGATTAACAAAAGGTGTTATGTTGATGAATAAAAAAAAATTTTGCAAAAAAAATGTTGTTTTCAATGTTAGACTCGGGAGTAATTGATCGATGTGTTATTGCCATAAAATTTGAATTCCAAAATAAAATTTAAGAAATATCGCATTCATGCATGTAACTAAAATGTTTTACTTTTTTCAAAATAACATTTATTTGCCTTGAAATATCATAAATGAATTTTAAATGCGAACCTTGTTTAAAATTAATTTTTATATATAGTGGCATTGTAGTCTAGTAGCTACCGCGAAATCGCAGAAAGCGCTTTTTCGTCGAATCGTGGGTTCAAATCCTGATGCCCCTTCCGACACGTCACGTAGTGGGGCTGATGCACGTTATATGCGTGGACGTTTTAAATCCTTCCAATGGCGTGGTGTGGACGTTTGGAGAGGGAGACGAAGCCGCCTCAAATGTGTTTCTCTTCAGTTGCCAAGTTTCAAAGGTGCGAGGTCCATCACAAACAGTTCTTGTGATTCTTCTTCGTGCGACATTAATAAACAACCAATCAACAAATGTTCGATGTTACTGCTTTAATACTTCTGTATTATATGCATACATACATGCATATATATATATATATATATATATATGTATATATATATAAATATATATATATATGTATATAATATGTATATATATATATATATATATATAAAAGCAATATCATTTTAATTATTATATAACAGATAAAATAAAATCACATGAAATTTTTTAATAAAATAGCCTAAATAATGATTATCAATAGCAGAAGTGCTTAGGTATTGATATATAGATATTCAGTTTATTTCAATATGACTGAAGCATTTAAATAAATTTTATAAAAATTATAAATATGACTGATGAAATATCTAAGAAAAGAAAGCACATTTTATTTCACGCCGAATTTAATACTTTCAAATAAAAACTAAAACTTTCAAAAGTCAGAAATTTTATCCTCTCACATACTTGGGAAACTTTTCCGCTTGAAAACGTGAAATTTATCAAATGAAATACAATTCAACGGTTTTTTTTTTGTATAAAACTAATGTTATTTTTATCCTAATAATTTAACCCGATATTACACACTCAAAAGAATAACAACAATATGTATACGCATAACAAAAGAAAATTGCCTCTAGAAAATCGCTTTGAATTTTTTTTCAAGTGTTGTGTAAATGAAAAATAAAAATGCCGTTAACATCTGGTATATATATTTTCTTTCTTTCCTTCTCTCATTGCAATATCATTTCAGAATAAATCGCTTTTATTTTTTGGCGCCAAATGCATTTGTTATTTTAATGAAATGGGGAGTGTGATTTAAATCTTATCTTTTGGCACATTTTAAATGTCAGTATAATATATAAAACTTTTTTGCCTTAGATGTAGGCTTATGAATTTCTCATTACGTGGGATGTTTAATTCTAAGCAAAAGAATTATATATTTTTAATGAAAGATTATTTTTTTATATTCTTACCAAACAATAAGATATTCCAGTTTATTTATCGTAAAGTTTACTAATTTTGTGCTTTAATTTTTTTTTCAAATTTAAATGGACTATCACTAATGTGTTATATAATCATGAATTTTATAGAAATATAATACAACTAGGTGTGAAAAATATGAAAAGAGATTACTTCAGTTACATAAATGCTAATTAAAAGCTATTATAAATTTTACACTATGTTAAAAATTTAATTTTGCGTTTTATAATACTGTTCTGTTTTCTTCATTTAAAAAATATCTATTTTATTTACGTGATGATTGTTTTATAGTTGTAAATAATATTTTAGTGCATTTTTTACTTGAAAGTACTTATTTAAAATATGCTGCTCATATATTCAAAATTCACATTATGTAAAATATGAATTTTGGGTAATCTTATTGGTGATAATATGAGATTAAAGAGAACAAAATCATGAATATTCTGTTCAGTTATGGTATTTTTGCTGTTTCATATGTAAAATACAACTAGGATAGTTAACAGAGAGATTTATCCTCACACATGTATATAAATGTTTAAACAATAAATCCCAAATGTAACTTAAAGCGAAATAACAAATACATTGCAAACCAATCCAATATAGATTATATCAGAAGATAATTATCGCTTACCTTACTGCATAAAATTTGAAATCACATTAATTATAGTGTTGCAAATTCATGTTGTAATAGTTTATTGATATGTTTTCAACTGTTCTGCTATTAATTATAAATTAATGCACTACTTTTTTATCAGGAATTACTTTAAAAATATCCTGGGATTGGAATCAATTTATTCAAAATTGTTTGAGAAAGAAATTGGTATGTATAGAATTTCATCAAAAATGGTCAATTGTTAGGATGAAAAGCTGCATAATACTTTTTATTTATTCAGTTTCTTAAGGGTATTATTCCTATGGGAGTTAAGAGTTCTGATATATTAAAATGTTCAAGGATAAAAAAAAAAGGCCAGAAAGAAAAACCAAGAAAACTCAATTCATTCTCTGTCTCACTAAGATTAAAATCTTGTTCTATTTTGGCTATAAAATAGGCAGAATAGAATTTGACGGTGATGCTTTGAGAATAATATAGAAATATATAGCTTAGCAAAGAAAAAAAAATGAGATTAAATTACACATTTAAAATAAAGGAAAAAACTTAATATTTAATTTATCAAAGCATTCAACTTTTAAGAAATCTTGAGATTTCAATCTAAAATCTTAAGGAAATAAATTGAGCGTTTTTTTTTTTTGGTTCTATTTTTTTTAAATCTTTTTATGAAATCTTGGCTCTATTTTTTAAAATTATCTTTAGTTTACATCTTTTAGAATAGTCAGGGTTTTAACTCTTAACTGAAAAAATCAGGCAATTTATAAAGAGACATATATTACCAAGATAGTTCGCAGAAAGAATAATTACTTTTTTCTAGTCACATCTATACATTAATCGTTGAATAATAAATAAATTATTATGCATTGAGAATTATTGTTTAGGCAACCAAGAAATATTTTTAAAGTTAAGAGAGATAAAGATTAAAACTAATTTAAAGCACTTTAAATGTACACTTAAAATGAATGATTTTCAAAATGTTGCGTGTTTATACTTATGTAACCTGCTTCTGTATTGTAAATACCTTATATATTTTACTTAAAATCAAATTAGAATTTTAATATAATAAAACTTAGATAGCAGGAGGAAACTCGCCACTGTAAAGTTCACAAACAAGATCTGTTACAACAACACAGATCATATCTCCACAAGGTTTTTCTAATCAATGGAAAGATTCAGACAGGTTGAAAAAATCCCCAACCCTCCATTTTGATAAAGAAATAAGAAAGAATATCCAAATGGTTCACTCTTCCCTAGAGTATCTTCCAGAACCTATCATTCTAAAAAAGCCACCGGGCAACACCAGTCTTTTCTTGAATCTATTACAACCGAGCACTAAAAATGACCCCAAGGTCCTCAAACAAAAAAGGCCTTGATAACATAAATTTGCTTTCAAAGGACAACATGACAGTCACTTACACTGATGGCTTATCGGATAAATCCCACAATAAAGGAGGTGTCGGAGTCTTTTTTGCCACCCAGATGGAAGTATACACAAACATAAAATCAATACTGGTATGATTGCGTCCAACTTCACCTGTGAACTCTTGGCAGTAAAGGAAGCTCTCACCATTTACTTAACTGACTTGCTGAAGCTGGGCACCACAGAGGGTCTCGTAGTTGTGTCGGATTCAAATTCTGCACTACAAGCTATGAAAAAACGGAGAAACCAACATCACCTCCGCTGTAAATAACCTACTAGAAAGATTGGACCATAAGGGAAAATCCTGCTTACAGTGGATTGAAAGTGGAAGTGGATTCCTGAACATGTGGACATTGAGGGGAATTAGTGCGAGGATTCTTTAGCCAAAGAAGCAAGGAACCTGTCCAATACAACACTACCATCATGCTGGCAGATGTTAACGCAGTGGCAAGACATAGACTCCAAACTTAAAACTTCAAGAAACCACTGATAACAGACTTCGACAGCATCAGGAATATAATGAACACCATTATTAGACTGAGAACGGGTCACTGAAAGGGCAGGAAAATTCTTCCAGACAAAACAAGGTCCTATCCTTTTTGTAAGAACTGCCATGAAGTTCAGCTTACGCCAAGGCATCTCTTGAAATGCCCGTCTGTTGCGCCAAAAATACTTAAACTTGGCTTAATTCCACTCTATCACCCCCCCCCTGCAGGATAATTATACGGCCCTGAGGCAACAGAAGCTGGCAGCTGCTTTTTTGGATGCTTTTCTGGGCATTTGATATTAATATTGCTCAATAGTGCTTGACGTTTTTTGTGATATCCATTAACACGAGAACAACAATAATATGATAAATTTTAATCAAATGATTAAAATTTGTGGTTTAAAATATCGTGCGTGTATTTTAATCTTTAAAAGACGCTTTTATGTTAATAGATAAAACTTATAATGCAAATAATCGTTTTCCTTATATTATAGCTAATTTTTAAAAAAATTAGAATAAGAGCTTACATAATTTATGTATTATTCTACTGGAAATGATACATTCATTTCTTTGGTTCTATAAACACGTGTATATATATATATATAACACATCGATCAATAACTCCCGAGTCTAAAATTGAAAACAACATTTTTTTTGCAAAATTTTTTTTTATTCATCAACATAACACCTTTTTTAATCACCTTTTAGGGTGATACAATCGTTCAAACGCTTTTTCAAATCTTTTTTTTTGTTTTTGTTTTTTTTTTCTCGCAAGAAATCTTTTTTGTTGCGAGTAAATAGCGATAAACAGCTTTCTGAATCATCGACTCGTTGCTGTTTTTGTTCCATCGAAAGCAATCGCGGCACCCACTTGGAAAAAACCTTTTTCACTTCACTTCAAAAAACCTTTTTCCTGGTCTGATCGACTTAAAATTTTGACACGTTTCAAGCAAAGGTTAGTACTCTAGAAAGACCTGGTTACTGGTTTACTACGAGCGCCATCTCTGGGTTAGTCTCGGGAGTTATTGATCGATGTGTTATATATGTATATATATATATATATACGCACACGCACACACACATATATATTACATTTCTTTCTGGATTTTTGTCTTTTTAAATATTTTAAATTCTTCTTTCATAAATTTGTAACTGTGATGTAGTCTTAAAGGAAAATTCAGCGTTGACGGGCATATATCGTTTATTTACTTTTTTCTTACAAAATACTACATCACAATAAATATAAAATAAACAAAAGGATCGCAGCGCAAATTTACATTGTCTTCAGGTCTATCGACCCATTGTCTGCGCATCCAGACTTCTCCCCTTCAACTCTCTGTCTCCTCTGGAAAAAAAAAACCCGTTGGAGTCTCTGGAATGCAAGCCAGACAATTTTTCGTAATTTTTCACTGTAGTGGCAAGTTTAATGTTGACTTTGTTACAATCTAATTCCTCAGCCTCGAAAGAAACTTTCTACGTGGTTCGAGGAAAAAGTTTTCTGTGAATCCATACCACTTGAAAAGTCACATTTTAATAAGTTGGCAAAATTAGTCCAGAATACAGATCTTCTAAATGTTTTGCAATTGCAAAAAGATGTGCAAGTACTAGTTTTATCTGAAGTTAATATCTTTAACTATAAAATGCACCAAACTTATCCCTCCTCAGCTAATTTCGTGAAATTTTTTTTAACACAATCGCAATACAAAGAAGTAACAAATATTAAGATTCAAATATAAACACACTGAATAAATAAATAAATTCTCCCTAAAATGTTTTTTTTATTTACATACTAATTTTTCACTATATATATATATATATATATATATGTTTATACTTTTTCCGCAATAAATACGTTTTGTTAAATTTTAAGGGATACGACTCAAACTATCTGCATTTTGACGTCAAACTATCTGCATCCTCAAACCAAAAGGAAAACGTAATGGTCTGAATAAGAAGAAGTTAGTCACAAAAGTTGTATACCTATGGGTACTTAATGGTATACTATTTTACTTAATGGTATCTGACAGTATCCTCTTGTCAGTTCCAAGATTGATATATATTTAGCAGCAGGTACCTTTTCTATGAAATCGTCTATATTAGGCTGAGGAAAATTTTTTGTTCGGATGACTTTATTCAAACGTCGATAATCAATACAAGGTCTTGCTTCCTTGTCAGAAACTTCTACCAATATCAATGAAGAAGTAAAATCAGATTCTACTAGTTAAATTATTTTTAGCTTCAGCATTCTGTTCTACTTCAGCTTTTATGATTTCTGACTGTAGTTATGAAAATCCATAAGGTTTGACTCGAATAATGCTCTAGAACTCAAGTTCTATGAAATGTTCAGTCAAATGTGTGCACCCAGGGTTAATTGAAAAGGATTTAGAATATTTCCTAATCAGTGACCAAGTTCCTCTTTCTGACTTTTTTACAATTGTGCATTCGCTTGTGTATTCTGCCAAATTTCCGATAATTCAGAATCTTTAATGCTTAACTCAAGTTTAGGAATTTCTTAATCTTCTTCTTTGTTTAAGTTTCTATCTAGGTATATCAAGTTAATGTTATCTTCTTTCTGAAAATAAGATTTTAGCATATTCATATGATAAACATGTGTTTTGACCTTGCCTGGATAATATATAACTTAACTGGTGCCCGAAAGCTGATTCACAACATTTTCTGGTCCAAACTAATTGACTGACTGTATAATTGACTGACAGAACTATTACCAGGTCTAAATCATTTTCTTTAAATTCTCTCTTCGGCTTTAATATCATACCACAGTTTTTGCTTATTTTTATCTTTTTGCATGTTTTGTACAGCAAGGTCTAGGAAATTTTTTATTCTATTCAATAGCTCTAAAACATACGAGATTACGCTGTTTTATTCTTCATTGTCGTCTGTTAAGTTCTTGTACCGTAACATCATTGGAGTCCTCAATTCTTGACCACGAACTAGTTCTGCAGGACTAATACCAGTAAAATCGTACGCAACCATCCTCAACGCTAAAAGTGCATGAGGCACAATTTTTGTCTTAATCTGTTCCAGATTCTCAGCAAAGCACTCCAAGTATTCGCTTCAAAGCTCTATGCATCCTTTCAACAGGACTACTCTGGGATGTCTAGCAGAGTTTTTCACTACTCGAACACCAATATTATCCTAACATTCTGTCGTAAGTATATTCATGAAGTTCGTTCCTTGATTGGTTTGCAGTTCTCTAGGAAAACCAAGTCGATTGAAAATTTGCAGTAGCGCATCTACAATGGTTGTAGAACTCAAATTTGGAGTGGGAAAGGCATCAAGATATTTGGAAGATAAACATATAAAAGTTATAATGTATTTGTTTCCTGAAGTGCTTACAGGCAAAGGTCCCCAAGCATCCACATTTAATTTAATAAATATTTCTGAAATAATAGGAGTAATTATTTAACAGCGCCTTTTTCTTATCTCGAGATTTTTCAACTCGTTGACAGTAATCATAAGTTCTAACAAATGTTTCTACATCATCATAGCAATTTGGCCAAAAAAGGTCCTAAATAAAGCATCTTTAGTTCTTCCGATACCTAAATGGGCTGCAACAACTTCATGACAAAATGTCTTTAGTTGCTCGTGAAACTCTTCTGGAACAATTAATAGTTTTCTTTCACTGTCATTATTGTTTCGATTTTTTTTTAAAAAAATAGCATATTCTTTCCTAAAATATATTTGTTTGTTTTAAAAGTTGTCATTTTTGCTTCTGCGATATGTGATTTTTGCTCTTCCCTTTTATGTTGTTCGGATACAAGTTCTTTTGGTAAGGTTTGCTTCGATTTTGCACTGAGAGTTCATCTAGCACTTGTAGAATTTATTTCTTCTCATTTGCTTGATCATCTTCGGGTAGATTGTTATTCAATTCTTCATCAATTTGTTCAATAGATAGACTTTGATCATTATTTTTCATTTCTAAAACCTTCTTCTAGGCTCTAGTTTGCACAGCATTTACCATATGCACCTGTACACCTTCATTCATTTGGCAATATTCGAGCAAAGCAGCAGTCTTGTTTCCTAACAAATATCTTCCTTGATCTAAGGAATCTCTTAGAACATCTGTCTTCCTTGTTATGCATCCCATTTGACATTCTAACTCAACTTGTACAAGATGCGAGCATACCAATTTCACTTCTAATGGTGTTCTTTGTCTCATATTTTCATTTATATACATGAGAGTTTTCACATACGTGTTGCAGATCAAATTAAGTGTTGCACCAGTACAATTTTCATCTTTACTCCATTTACTTTACCAAATCTAGTATAATGTGTCATTAGTTCATCAAAACTTTTATCAGTAATGACATATAAATAGACTCTGGAGACTTCTTTAGCTTGTACTTGGTATAATCTGCGTTAACCGGATTTTGTTACTGGGTTCAACTCTATTTTCCCATTCATTCTTTTCTCTGGAAAGTTCTAATTTTTTTCATTTCCAGCTCAAGTTATTGGGCTTTAAGAGCCATTCGATCTTCCCGCTCTTTTTGTCTAATTATTTCTTGTTATTGTCTCTTTCTTCTTGCGGTTTTCTGTCTTCGATAATACTATCTAAGATAAATTTACTTCCTCTTCATAAAATTCGCTTTTCAAGATTAAGTTCTTAGTTTCCACGAATTTACTAGAAGAATCTACATCAACACTTATTTCTTAACAGATTTCTAACAAATCAAGCTTTCGGGCCTTCCCTTAGAAACTCATGGCTTAATGATCAGTAAACAAGACCAGAATGCTGAAGAAAAATTTGAAACTAATATCGAAAAGAATTTAACATTTTTGGGATGAATAACTATATTTATTCCTTTTATAAATAACAATATTAAATCTAATACACCCTATAAAAGATTAGTCTATTTTACTTTACTTTAAATATTTGAAAAGAAAACAAATACACCACAATACTCTGTATCTTCTTAAATTCAATTAAATCACACACACACACACAAGTTTTCCACTAAGAAATTTCTATTAACATAACGTTAACCAAAATAAACCAAGCATACAGTAGTTTCAACAGAAAATATAAACAATGTAAAACAACTCACTTTGTAATTATGTAATCATTAGTGTTAAAATTCAATCGTAATATATTATTTTCAATTTTCATATAAGTTCAGTAAATGTAATTATGGTTAAATCAAATTCTCTTAAAAACTCATACTTTTAAACTTGAAATAAATTCTGAAATATCAAATGAAAACAAAGTTACTCAATAATAAATTCAAATTGAAATAAATCGAAACAAAAAAAAAAAAAAAAAAAAAAAAAAAAAAAAAAAAACCCGCGATGTCATAAAATTCTCAATGATGAATGCGCAATATTCCTTAATAAAAATACAAGATCTATTCTAAATAAAAATTTTAACTCAGGATTATTTATTATTACTTTGTGTAATACGATCCAAGATTTTTCAAAAAAATTATTCCTTTCATTCAAAGTACTTATTTATCAAACGGAAAACTAAATTTTTCTTCCAATTAGTTATACTAGATTGAAAAAAACTTCCTCGCCAACCTCATAAATTACTCATTAATATCATCAAAACTCATAAAAGGTTCTCAACTCTAAAAACCGCAAATCTCAAGGTTGAATTCTATGACATAAGCAAAATAATACTTCTATACATTAATAGAAATTCGTATGAGAGAGAGAGAGGGAGAGAGTTTTCACACTCATTTAGATCAAGATCCTTACAAATTTACGACAATACTTCAAAAAATTCTTAGTATTAACAACAATACAAATTTCATTATACATCCAAACATTATATTTAATTCTTGTGTCTAAAAATTTGTTTTAAAATCATATTACAATGACTAAAACAATTCTATTTTTTCACTTCCGTTTTAAATCAGAATACTCTAACAAAACTTTATATTTTCAATGTAACATAAAATTTCTTTCTTTTTCTAAACTTGGAAATTTTCTTTTTAAAATAATTTAATCAACTAACGAAACTGCAGTGATAAGTGTGGCGTTTTAATAATCTTTTGCAACATTATGAATTATTCCACTATTTAAAATTTTTTCAAATTTTAATGCAAAATTGAGATTAAATTTAGAATATATACAAATGCACTCTCAGATAGAAACGAGTACTTACCACTTTTTGTTGATTAAGATTCACTGAGAAGTTCAAGACACTAATTTTTCATGATCTATGCTACGACTGCCACCCAAACACTGGTCTGTGAAGTAGGTCTTACAAGGAAGATTCATTGTTGACCAACATGCATCGTTTATTTACTTTTTTTTTTTTACAAAACTCCATATCACAATAAATATGGAATACGCAGAAGGATCGCAACGTAAATTTACATATTCTTCAGATCTACCGACCGCTCGTCTGCGTGTCCAGACACCTCCATGTAGATTCTCTGTCTCCTCTGAAAAAAAAAAAAAAAAACATTTGTAGTCTATCGAATGCACGTCAGCCAATTTTTGGCGATTTATCACTGCAGCGGCGAGTTTACTGTTGCCTTTGTTAAGGCACCTTCACCACGGGCCTCCGAGTCAGTCCGTAACATCGCAAGGTACTGGGCTGAAGAAAAGTTACTAACGCGGCGTCCATCATGTGTACTGCCATTGAAATCCACTCACTTTTGGTTCCGTTTGGAGTGGTGTCGCTCTTCAAGGGATTGAACTGCAACCGAATGGAACTAGGTCGTCATCAGTAAAAAATCGAGATTCAGTTTGGGTAGTGATGACAATCGTGCTCACGAGTGGGGGCTCGGTGGTGAACGTTTCAATTTTGCCATCGCTTATTTACATCAATGTTGTTCTTATATATGTAAAATTTCGTTTTTTTCTGACAACTCTTTCTTTTTCTTTGTGCTCAAATTTTTGTGGCGATGAGTATATATATATATATATATATATATATATATAATGATTTAACTTCAATTTAATAATTTCTCATAAAATAATTTATTTTCTATCCTCTAACTCAAAAGTAAGGAGTTAATTCTTTTTCCTGATCCAATTCTAAATTATCCTTCTATTTATTAGATCCCGCACTCATAAAATTTGTTTATTCCGCTCTCCAACGGTCATAAATCTGTCAAAATAATCCCTACTAGACTCCCTGTCTTTTGTTAGAATTTCCTAGAATCCCTAATCCTGTGCCACGTGTTCTATGACGTCTCTCATGGAAAATCACAAAAATAAAAATCAAGGCAAAAGAAAATTTTCTCTCTTATTCTCTCCTCTATTCCTTCCTCAGTTGCAATCTTCATACGGTGTTCCGCTTAGGCCTTAATGGCCAAACCGGGCTAAGTTCACCAGTACGTAACGCTCTCTCTGTTAGAATCAATAAATATTCTGATTATGAAAAAAAAAGGACTGTTCATTAACATAGATTGACGCACTTCATCTTTAATGGATTTTGAAATATTATAACCTATATTTTCTTCAATTTCTTCATTTTGAAATATTATAAACTATATTTTCTTCAATTTCATCAAAATTAATACTAACTGGCGAAACTGATAAAATATTGTTTTCTTCATACGGAGACTTATTTGTTTATTGTAAATCCATTTTCATTTATTATAAATTCACCTAGCAAAATTACATCGAGTCCTATAATAGCATTATGCGTTATAGTACCGTTTTCATTAACACATATGTAAGTAATACACTTAAAGTTATCTATTTGTATCTCTTCCGTAAATATACCTAAGGGCTTTATTTTATAATCTCCTAATTCCGATTAAATCGAATTGCACTGATTCAATTCACAAATATTTAACTTTTCGAATATATTTTTAGAAATTAACGTACTTGACTTCCACTATCTATTAATGAGTTAATATTTAAATTACTGGAACGAACCATTTTGAAAAGATTTGTTTGTTTCGCAATATTGGGAGAGGTTACTTTATCATTGTGTTTGGTTTCCATAGGTAATTTCGAACATTCAGGCGCCTTATGCCCAAAGTTTTGACATCTGAAACATTTTAAATCTTTATTCTTATTTGTACAAAATTTAGATTAATATCCTTTGCCACCACAATTAAAACAAAATTTAGTATTCTGATCATAATTACTTAATCGTTTCTGATTCACAAAATTAACAGGTTTTTATTTTTCTTTACTAAATTATACTTACTTTTTTCTCTCATAAAATCATTTTTGATAACCTTGTGAACCTTTAGTTTTTTGCGAAATTCACGTAAGTCTTTGCAACCGTACAAAACTAATTTTTTTTTTCATTTCTATCATTAATTCCACTTATAATATATTGCATTAATGCGGTATCTTCAGTTCACCCTCGATTACCCAACTCTACCATTGTAAAATAATATTCCTGTATATCAATACTCAGATTCTTTCATTTTACGTTTACTCAATATTTCATGCAATTGGGCTGAATTAGTAGTGACCTCGAATTCATCTATCAATGCTCGTTTTAATTCCTGGTATGACGTAATATTCAATTCGCTTCTGACAAATAATAAAGAATTACCATCTAGCGATCGTTCATCGAAAATAAACTTTTGGAGATCAGATAAATTAAACATGTTCGCCGCGCACCAAATTACTCCAACCAAACTGAAATGTTTTCATGCAATTGACCATTAAAAGAAGAAATAACAGTTTAACGTCTAAAAAGCTTATAGAGGTGTTTTGATTTCGCGTGTCGCCATACTCTTAACACTGCCCCTCAGAATCAATTGCTGACTCATTAATGTTTTGGCTCTGCAGTGATGGAATTTGTTTTGTTTCTATTCCCGTTTCGCTTTCCGATACATATTGATTCAAATTTTGAATATATTGATAGAGCGTGTTAACATCATTCAACAAATCTAATATTTTCTGCATTATTTCGGTTTTTGTACCTTGGAATGTAATATTCAGAATACCACAAATGATAATCAATTCATGTAATGAAAAAGTATCATTGATAGTTTTTAATTTAGACATAAAATTAGAGTCATTTAATGTTAATTCAATACCGGTGAAGTTTCTTATTCTTTCCGTATTTTTAGCATTGCTATCTGTATCAAAAATAAATTTATGTAAGGTCTTAATGTTTTCTTTCTTCAGTTTCTACAGTGCATCGCTTATCACATTAATATCGTCAATCTTCATCTTTAAATTAGCAAATAAGAATAATTCTGACTCACCTCAAAGTCTTGAATTAGTATCCTATAATGAGTTTATATCCGAAATTGAGTCTATATCAAAAAATGAGTTTAT
>BMAW01098006.1:0-16423 GCA_019974015.1 Nephila pilipes | reverse complement strand
CACACATCTTTTCAAACATAAATTAGACACACAATTTTACACAAGCGTTCGTCTATACTTCTTGGAGCCAAACCCAATTCTATTTTTCATATCCGTTGCCAGTAAATTATCTAAAATCAAAACTATGATCTGGTGTTGCCAAAAAAGTATCTTAATAAAGTATATTGAAAAAGGTATCACTTTATGTTTAAATCATTTGCATTTAAAAGTTGAGCGGATGATATCTTAAAAAAAGTATCATATTAAGATTAAATCGTTTGTTTTTAAAAATTGAATAGATAATATTTTAAAAAAAGTATCACATTAGATTAAATCGTTTGCCTTTAAAAGTGGATATTATCTGATATTATCTTAAAAAAGTATCACATTAAGATTAAATCGTTTGTTTTTTAAAAATTGAATATGTCAAGCGTCTTCCTTGTTTTGATTACTCCAGCCGTCTCTCCTACACACACACACATATATAAATTAAGGTTTTAAAACTCATTCAATTCAAAACAGTTATATATAGTTATATATATATATATAAAAATTAAGGTTTTAAAACTCATTCAATTCAAAACAGTTCGAAATCATCAATCTTAATATTCTCAAAGCTAGTGACAATCAATCTCTATCGTGTGAATCTTGCTTTGCTTATATACTTTTCTATCTATACTATTTCACTTTATTTCTACCTGCCTCTAATTTAACTAATCGCGTTTCATTTGGGTTGGGTAGAAATTGCTTAATTTGTGCAATTCGCGAGAAAACCGCGAATAGCTCAGCGTCACACCATTTTTGAATTTTGTTTCTTATTTTTTAATGATCAGAACACTTTGTAATTTTTTAAATAACCATTGATGAGGAAAATATTTTCGCATATTTAGTAATGCAAAAGTCAATTACTTAATAAAGGGATAAAGTAACGTTCTCTGTTGAGAAAAATAACTAATTCAATAATAATAGTAAAATAGATATCTGCGATAAAATTAATTTTTTCAATGCTTTCACGATATTAAAGGAAGCTGTCAACGTTTCTCAAGTGCTAATATAAAAAACAAATGAATCAATAAATGAAAGAAATGTTAGAAATTTATTTCAATATTTAGTTTAATTAACCAGAATATACATCTAAATAGAACAGAAGAAATGAATATTTTCAGGAATTCCAACCGCTTTCGAACTGTTTGTACTAAATTGTACTTTTATAAACTTTTTTTTAGTGTTGATTTCAAAACATTAAAAAATGCATACAATTAACATAAACTTAAAATAGATAATTAGAAGATTTTTTTTTTATTTTATTCATTGTAATTAAAGTACAGAAGCAAAATAGGTTTTTTGTGCTTATTTTTTAAACAAGTATATGCATCGTTTTCTCTCTCTCTTTACAGTTGTTAAAAAACGCAATTCAAAACAACGTTCGCGTTCCGGTGTTTAATGCGTTTTTCAGATATAGGAACGGAAACCATCTTTAATAATTTGCTGTTTTTTTAGACGCGATTAAATAGTTTTCTGAAATGGAAAAAGAAAAATTTCATTCAAGAGGGAAAAAGAACATTAGTAGATTCGAGAAATGTAAAATCGATTCTTTTCATTAAAAGCTATACGGACTATTAAAAAATTATCTAAAAAGCCTCTTTTTAACTGAAAATAAAACAATATAGTATGAAATTTCTCGTACGAAAGTCTATCATAAAAGTAAATAATTGCCAGACTTTCCAAGATTAAAGTTGGGAAAAGAGTCTTTAATATTAAAATTGCACAAAATAATTTTTCAGTTATTTTTGATCGATGTCAACAAATAAATAACATTTCTCCCTGATTTCGAAAGAATTTGGGACTAACTATACTAAGGTTAAATTTTCTTTAATGATTTTGATTGGTTATAGGACGCATAGTTACATCTGATTTTATATGTATTTATGATAATTAATACCAGATATTACGTGAGAGGTCGAGCTTAGAATTTTCTGTAAGATCTGTATTTAAGATAACGTGCTCATTCCCTATCGTAAATTTACTCGTTCATTAAGGATTCTATTAAGAATAGCCTATGAATTTCGGATTCGGACCCATCATAATTATTCATGAAGGTTATCGAAACAAATGAGGAAGAGGCTGTTCTACAACTTATACTTCTGTTGTGAGGGAGGAATAATTTAAAGAACTTCAAAGCATTTGCATTTTGGAACACTTCTTGTAATTCATGGACTTGATCCCTCTCAATTATTCAAGTACTGCTATTTTCTAATATTCTTCTTTACTTCAGTAAACTTGTGTTTGTGAGTGCAAGTGAATCTGATGTGTCAAATGCCATTCAAACTGAGGAAAATTCTTTCTTATTAAAGCAGAATTGTCATTTTTAGTTTAAATGTGCAAGATACAATTTTATTAATACTTAATCACCATTGTTTTAATGATTTACATAATATTCGATCACCCATCTGAGCGTTTAGTCGATGTAAAAGTAATTCCTGTGATTTTATAAAAACATAGATTTCTCATAATCAAATAACTGTCTATTTAATGCCCTTTTATTTTATAACTTTAAAATGTAATTTCATATTTTCGGTAAACTTGATTAAGTAGTTTTATATGTATTTTGTTCCATATTATGTTCCATTCAAATGATAGTTGAAATAAGTTTTCTTTTTTACAGGAAACTTATACATAATTATTTATTGTTAAGATGCAAAACGTTTTATGAAGATGATCAACGCTGTATAAAAATTAATATCTTCACACGTAATTGGGCATTAAATCATATATGATACTTTCTAATATTTTTATTAAATAAATCTATATGAACTATTCAGTATCGAATAAATTAAAATTCAGATAATTGAGTATTTAATAGGGCACAATAAAAAATAACTCAAAGGAATCTACAATTCAAATTAGGGGTAAAATTATTGCAACTCTTTGAACTATGATCACTTTAGCTGTTGAAACAATTAATCAAAAATATGGATTGATTAGAAACATCTTCATCAAAGAAGAAAGAGGAGGAAAAAATAGACGAAATTTTTTTGAATGGTAAATATAAAGTTTAAGAAAAACCTAGAAATAAAGTTGTATTAGTTTAACATATGATAAATACAGAGCTCAATAATTAGTCATACACATAAGAAATTAAAGGATCGAAATAAATAACAGAAATAATAGCATACATATAACAGTGTTAGACTTTCAAATATATGAAACAAGTTGACTTTATTTCCAGTACAAAGCATCTTGTTATTTATGTCTTAATCCACATAGTTTCGATTCAAAAGGCTTTAACAAAATATTAAAAAAATTTTTTATTAAGGAACCTATTTTGTTATTAATCAACTGGATAGTAGCTGGAAATTAATTTTAAGTAAGGAAAATATTTTATGAAAGTTCCACTGCTTAAATTTTTAAAAATATTGAGATTTTAGTAAATTTTTTAAGGATTTTATGTTAAGCAATAGCCTAGGAATCCAAGGTTTATTACATAATTTTTTTTAGAATATTAATAAATACAAATTTCAATTATTTCTATTAATGCATATAAATTTGAAATAGTAATAAAGAGCAAAATATATGGTACTTAAAGACAATTTCATATTACTAAAATTTTTATTATGTTACTAATTTGAGTTTAATTGCATAAAATTGAGTTTCAAAGATGGTATTGCATTAACCTACAAAAAAACTTAATTTAAAAAAGTAAGAACTTTAAATTTCTGAAAATCAAAAACAAAATCCTCTTAAATATTCTCAAAGCATTTAATAGTTTAAATATTTTTATAAGAAATACATGCAAACAGTGGTATTTTCAATTTCCCCTCAATTTTTTCTTAGTTTTGTGAAAGTGAAATTATTATCTTTATTAACCTTCTTCCTCTCATCAATATTTGATAATAATAATATTATAACGAGAAAAATCTTAAGAAATATTCGTCAAGAGTGTATATTTTTAAAACACTGATAATTTTTCCTTTTTAATGGAATGTTTACCTTAAAATATTATGTATCAAAACAATTTTAATACGGTGAACCTTTCAATGAAATTTCAAACAGACGTTCAACGTACTTTTTTCTTGAAATAATACCTAATAATGAGTTTAAGGGAGGAAAGAGGTAGAGGAATTAAGCGAGGAAAATATTTGTTACTGTGCCTTTATTAAATTTTAAATTTAGAATAACTGTCCATATAAAGATTTATCTTTAAAAGGAATTTAAAGCATTGAAGTCGAATACTCTTTATTTATAAACTCTTTATCAATGAGAATGATTGAACATAAAGCTTAATGACTTTTAAATATTGGAAAGTAATTTAATTTCATTTTCATAAAACATTTATTTTTAATTCACGCGTACACTCTCTACTATATACTTGTTTTGATATTTACTTAATTTACTTAAAAATGAATTACAACAGAAAACAATAATTTATAACTTAAGTTGCAATCAATTAAAGTTATCCTTCTATGACGACTACAAATATCTATTACTATTCCTCTGCTTACATTTTTATTTTCCAATAACTTCCAATACAGTAACTAAAAATCATGTATTGAAATAATTGCTGAATTTATTTCTGATTGAATGGTACATTTAATTTTTTAAAGTAATTGAATCTGTTTAGGTATCTCAAACAAATATTTTATTAGAATTAGTTTTCCTGAAAACAAAATTTAATTTCCATCTGGTATAAAAGTTGAAAATTTCCTATGTCATAAATCTTAACTTTAGATGAAATTTTATTATTGAGTGTTATAAGACAAGGAATGAATGAAATAATAATCAACGAAACGACATTGAAGCTTTGAAATTAAAAAGGATAGCATTATTTCTGTAAGATAATTTGTTAAAATGCTGCTGTATGTACTTATTCACTGCTATATTATAATGAATCAAAATTTCAATATTTAAAGGAATATTGCTTTATTGTGTTCAGTAATTAAACGAATTAATGTAAAGCAAGAAATTAATAAATTCACAATGATTAATAAATTAATCATTATGAATTTAAAAGTTACTCTAGAAATTCATGATTATTAATTACATAGTCAACGTGAAACAACAAAACTTGTGCTTTAAATCGTAAATATTTACTTTGCTTTAGAGACTTCTACCTTTTATTCTTAATAAATGGAAAACCAGAAAAATTTACAACATTATAAACCTTATTTCCATCCATAAGAATTGTAAATTATATGAAAATTGGGAAAAAGGAATTCTAGCGAATGATATAATATTCTATATTAAATGTTTTTTTTATTTTCTATTTAATAAGGAAAAATTATTTTCAAAAAATACTAAAAGTATTAGAATAATGATCTGTAATGAAGATTCAGGTAAAGTAGATTTCCTCAAGATGTCAGATAAGCCTTATAAGTACATTATTGTCACCCACAAAATTATTTTTTTGATAATTTATTTGTTATTAACTTCTTTGTTTAAGAATAAATACCATTTTTATCGCAACAACATGGCTTTAACTACAGTTTCTGAAGGTATATAAATAAATATTCATTTTCTTGAGTATATTAAAGACTCATAGTAATTTTAATTAATTTAAAAAAAGTTAAAATATGTTTTGTAGAAAGTTTTAAGTTTTGTTCTTAATTCCTGCTTCAATAATAGAGTTTCGAAAATATTTATTTTAATAATACGTCTTGAGAAACTGTAATTATTTTTATGCTTCTCATTTGTACATCATTTTTCAATTGAGATATAATTAGAGTAACTTATAAGTCTCTACCTATAATTTTATCATCATTGAGCTTAGTTTCAATATTCGATATTTCTTTACTGTAAAAATGTCATAAATCAATGGTTTCAATAATGATTAGGGTGATAAAAAAAAAGATAAGTTAGGAAATTACTCCCTTTTCAAAATAAAGAAACTGATCTTCATATAAATAATGCCATATTTGTAGAAGATTTGAGAAGGCTATTATTTAAATATGCTAATAAATAAATAGATTATGCTTAACAAATATTTGCCTCTATTTCATGATTATTATTTGGGCTATAAATGTTTTTCAAATCTTATCAAACATTGATTGAAAATATATAATTACATTTTTATATTTTTGCCTGCAGTATTTCTTAATAATTTTTTACTCCTTTATTATTATTAATCTAAAAAATTGATATTAGATTTCGTTGCTGAAAAAACTAGTTTATTACAATCTTTTAATAGTATTGGTGCAGAATATTGAAGAAGCTCTGTCCTTGTAATGAGTGTATATAAAAATAAAAGTATATATTTGTAAGCTAAGTTAAATGTTATTTTTGATTAGCCCCATATAAAATTTCTTAAACCACTGATATAGATAAATATAAAACTGAAATTAGAGTTTTGAAACAACGCATTATAACAATCACAAAAATATAAAAAAGTAGTTCAGATTGCTTTTGTGTATTTCAACGAACTTTATCAAACATGATTTCAATTCAATATTAATTTCGAAAATTAAAAATACATTTTTTATTATAACACAAATGACTAAACATATTTATTAAACTTAATAACAAAGGAATTATCTCTATATACATAGACCCAAAAGAATTATTGGGAAAAAGGAGTGTAAGCTTAAAAAAAAGAATTTTTAAAGAAAATTTATTTCCCGAGGAGAGCTACATTTTCATATTTTTAAAGCTTTCAAGTGTATTAAAAAGGTTAAAGAGGAAGTGTTTCATCATATATTTTTTTGCTAGACTTATGGAAGGCTCCAGAACTCTTACAAACAGATTTCTTTAAGCTACGTTGTTCAAAATTTATCCATGTAAGCAGAAAACCTTTTTTAGTAATGTAACCAAAAAATAAACTGTAACCGAAAATATTCAATTCTGTGAAGTAAATGTTCTAAACAACGAGAAAAATGTAAATGATTTTGGCTTAAGACTTTGGTTTGTGACCATTGTTAAAAACAATCGTACATTATTTTTATTTTCTATGATATAAGGTTATTGGACACCCGAAACGGAGATTAATCAAGAGTTAAAAGCATCTGACAAATATGTTTTGCTTATTGGATAAGGAACTGTGTTTTTGCAAAATGTTTCAAAGAACTATGGATTGTTAATTAAATACATAAAAGGCACGAATCTTTATTATTTTTATTCAAAACACAAAAGTTCATGTCATGTGTATTTTTACGGGTTATATTTCGTCAGCGTGAAGATCTTATGTTAAATACCAGATTTATTCTAAAATACATGTTAAACTTATATGTACTAGTCTTTATAATAACAAATATAATGAAATATGTAAACAAGTTAATGATCAATCTGATGGAAATGTTATTTATTCTCTTCATTCATACACTACAAATAAAGTTTTCTTACTGACTCCAGTTGTAAAAGTCAAGGAGAAAAAGATAGTTTTAGATATGAAAGTAGAAGCGGGAAGGGTAGCTAAAAAGTCTTAAAAATAAAAACTATAACAAAATGATTGAGTTTTAACGAATACGGAAAAGAAGAATTTTGTCTCTCTCTTTTTAGAAGAATGAGCAAAGAAAAAAAAGGTATAAACAAAAATGCTATAAATTATACTTAAATAGTTTTTTAAGGCAAATAACATATAATGGCAAAAATAAGATAATTTATATCAAGACATAAATGTGCAAAGGTATTTCGGTCATAAAATACAGTCCATATATACATGAGTTAAGCGATTCGAAAATTTATTTAAATGATGCAATGTATACTTACCTTAATTAGATTCTGATACATAAATCCTCTTTTCATAATAGTGATAATTTGCGATTATGGTACTTCTATGCTAATACGTTAAGCGAGTTTAAAAATCCTCTGCATCTTAGATAAAATCAGCATAAGCGTAACAAAGTAATCAATTAAGAAATCCTCTGACGAAAAAGGATTAAAGATTAAAGATAAGCATCAAACCCCGTATGGTTAATCACGAGGACAAATGTGAAGTAATGTGTATATAATATATATATATATATATATATATATATATATAACACAATCTGCGTATTCCAATGTCATAGCTTTTGGGGAAGAATCTAGTTTTATTGTAAATAACAAACTTTATTTTTGAAGATGATATTTTTGCATTGGCAAATGAACGTTTGCCAATTCAAATCAGATAATAGAACAGAGAAAATACTTTTGAAGCAGAGGGTAAGAAAGAGGGGGAGGGAGAAGAGCGTGGAAAATATTGCATCAGTTTTTATACAGGTAAGATCCCCGCCTGTCGGTTTCTCTTAATTTAAAGGTGATAGACACATTTACAACATGAAGCATTAGTTTGATTATTTATTTGAGTGGAGTAATAAAATAGGTCATTGAGATAAAGCAAAAGAAAGTTAAGATGATGAAAGTAAAGTACTTAGGTAGGACATCACAATTTCCCTATCCGCAAAACTGGACCACTATACAGGAGCAATTCCAGTGTGATCAGCTCTACACTGTGTTAAAACTGTAAGACCAAAATATTAGTTTGTTAGAAGTTACCAGAGCAATACTCGTAAAAAAAGCGTTAAGTCAGTAACATTACAACAAAATTTTCAATATGTTTACACACAAATGAGAAAAATCGATATTGCTGTGTAGGTTAAATATTTTAACAATATTTTTGTTCCTGTGTGACAATGAGCTTAAAAATCTAATTTATGTAAAATCTAATACTCAGTAGTCGATGTGATAAAATGCATTTATAGTTTTGGACAAAATGAAGAGTCCCTTTTCGTTTAAAATCGTTTATTCATTTTGCTAAAAGAGAAAGGCAATAATTATCCTAAATGGAAGTGCAGAAGCAAAGAGACGCATCTCCACTGCTTCGATTACAATAAAAAAGCGCAATAAAGTGCAAATTTTTACCGTGTACGTTGATTTATAATCGTAATTTCTAGGGATATTTCCATATCAAGTGTAATAAGATGAAGGGATTCCAAGGCATTTTCTTGACATCTATCAGTCTAGTAAGGATTATTTCTGACAGATTTATGATTACGGGAACGTTAATTCAACAGATTTTATGAGTGCGTAATCAGATAAATTAAAGGATTATTTAAAATTGGATCAGAAAATAGGAATGGACTTTTGAGTTAGAAAATGGGAAAAATTAGAAAATTAAATTATTTTTTCAGTAAAATCATTACACACACACATGCACGCGCGCACATTATTATTATAATTATTATAATAATAATAATAATTATTTTTAATAATGATAGACATAATTCTTAAAAATGTATATAATTGAAATTTACAAATTATAGCTAAAATGTCTCAAAATTAATAAAAAAAAATTATTAAATTCAGTTATTACAAAATGAAAAATTAAACATATAGTAAAAATAAATATCCTAAATTATAAAGCATATATAGTATTATAAAGTATGAAAGTCAATAATAATATCACAGAATATTCAGGAAAATATTAATAATATAAATAATTAAAAATTAAAAAAAAAATAAATAAAAGTAGGAATTCAGAAAATTGCAACAAATTTCAGAGCATCAAAACCTTGCAAAAACCTGTAAAGCATAATTCTTCAGAAAAGAAACAAGAAATTAAGTTAAAAAATGAAAATAATGTACCAGATTTAGGATTGAGAAAAAGTGTGTATATACCAGTATTACAGATTCAATCACCACTACTTTAGCAAATTATATAAAGACAAGATGGTCAGAGTCGTCGGGCTGTTCTTAAAAGGCCTGGTGCAAGAAACCATTTAGGGTCCTAAATCTTTTGTTAAGTGAAAAGAAATTACTAGCATGAACATATATTACTAATACATGTTTATTTACTGAGTGTTTTGTTTTTGCTATTACATTAATTACTTCAGAAAAATAATAACATTTTGCAATTTCTTTTTCAATGCTTAATATAGCAAGGGGATTTAAGCGTTATGCCCACATGCTTAAATGAAAAGTACAAATTAGGTTGAGATATTTGGGAGTTCCCCGAATCAAACAACGGAAACTAACCACTCGCATCATCAAGAATTAGTTTGAGAGAGAGAAAAAAAAATACAGTTGAAAATCCTAGATCTATTACAATAATGTTTACGATAAAATGAACTTTACGTCGTGATGATAACAATAGAAACATTGTCAAGTTTTCATGCGCAAGAGTACATTATTTTAGTTCTTGATCATTTGGGCCCCGTCAATCACGGTACCTTAGTGCATAGCATCCGCTGCACACCCAGATGGCCAGCCCTGAAAATGGTACAAGACCAAAAATTAAGTAAAAATAGACCAATTCAAAACAAAATTACTACCAAAGGAAAAATGAATGTATAAACCAAGGAAACAAATTCATTTAAAACAAAAGCAAATAAACGTAATCTATTAAAATTATTTAAACATAATTATACACTTATTAAATGACTTTTGTTTAAAAAAAGAGTTGTAAAACTTATACATCGAAAAGCAAGTAAAAGTTATATGCTTAGCCTTAACCGCCAAACTGTATTATTGATTACGAAATTAAAAAAAATATATATTTGCTTTGAATTAGAAATTTAAAATTATTTTTCAAACAACACTTTTATAATAAGAAAAGCATTTAAAAATATATTACATTTTTAAATACTAAATAAAGATTCTTAGAGTGGGGAGGGAGCAAGAATGTTTATTTATAATTTAAAAATAAACATTCTTTCTTCCCCTCTCACTGAAAATGTTTATTTATTATTTAAAAATGAAATATATATATTTTTGTTTCATAAAAAGAATATATTTCTTTAATTGTTTTGAAGTAAAAATTCAAAACTTCGAAATCAGGAATGAATTTAAAAACACTCTGTTATCTGGTACTAAAGTTTAATTTTAAAAATATTTGCTTTAAAAATTTAGCTAAATCTAGATTTATAATTATAAAAATATTTTACAGATGTAAATTATTTTTATAATTTAAAAGTATATAATTATATATACAAAATACCAATATGTATAATTTATTTTAATCATTTTTAAATATTTGTTAATGAAATTAATAAGGTTATTAGTATTAATGCTACTTGTGAAACATTTCTTATAGTAATGTTTTTAGAATATTACAAATTTCTTAATTATTATCCCTAATACTTTTATTCGTTGCTTAAAAATGTTTCTAAAAATAAAAATATGTAAACAAACAATCCCGAAAAGTACCTTATTAATATGAAATTTAAAGTGATCTTTCTTGACATTAATATTGCTAAGAACTTTATTATTCATATTTTTCAGTTGTCTAAATGTTCTGTTTCGTATTTTTTTATTGTTAGTTTGAATTATATTTAAATATTTAGGATCAAAAGATAAGTTAGGTTTATCATGAGAAAAATTATTAGAATTCAAATCAAGTGAATTCTCTTTATACAATAAACAGTAAATAATAAATTTTTGCTATCAAGATAATTTTAATGTAAGAAAATACTCTCCAAATTATTACTTGCTCCTCCTCCTCCTTATTTCTAATACTTTTTATATCTATTATAGTTTTCACTACATACAATATTAACAAAAGATTTAATTTTACTTTAAGAAATAAATTTGTTTATATTTTTCAAATATTCTTCTATGCGTGTGGGTTACGCGAGTGAAATCATTCCAGCAAGGAGGATAATGAAAATTGATGCTTTATTCTCAAGTATTCAAGATAGGACGACGCACAGGTAGCGATATTTGGAGATATTAACAGTGCACAAAGGAAACAATCCCCCTGTATAGGTTTGCGGTACAGATAAAGGAACAAAAACAGTACTTGTAATGACCGGTAATATTGTATCATTTTTGTTCAGCTCACGAGTCTTCTAATTTATACTACTGATAAATTTCCGCAGCATATTTTACACTTCTAAGGCCGTCTCCAACAGTTTTCACCAGATTATAGGTTGCTTCCAGGTTGATATTTTCAGCTAAGCTACCTATAACTCCTCTGCAAAACTGCTCAGCCAACGCTGGCCGTTTTTAATCAATTTCTCTATCTATCTCCAAGGCTTCGCATTTCAACCTTTTATAGACACAAAGTTCTGGTATGATGTAATAGGGAAAATTCAGCAAAAGTCCGTAACCTTCCTACAAGTCGAGTTTTCATCAATATTCCAGAACTTTCATGAACCTGCATTTTGTAGCCAAAGTTGCCAAGTTTCTCGTCCCAAAAATGGTTACCAAATCCATCGCTAATGTTAAAGAATTATTGCTTTCACTTTATTTTAGCTGACTGATGAAATCTCTGTAAACAAACCGTTTATAAGAAATCATGCCAGGAAAGCGTCAACTTGGATTCAAAACAATATTATAATTCTTATAAATAACCAATAGTTCGTTTACTAGATCATCTGTTTTTATCCAATTAAAGAGGTCTTTGAAATCATATCAATGTATAGAAATCTATTTTTTTACATTCGTCATAATATCTAAACTATTTTAATGACAGCAGTTTCAGTAGACTTAAAAATTGTATATTGTAAGATCTTTGTAAAAATTAATGTACTTTTTGTAATGTAAGTATTACATCCATTAGTGACAGTTCTAAATTTAATAGGTTCTTTATGAAGCTTTGGAGGGATAAAGACCTGAGGTAATATAATTTTGTTTATTTGTAATTGTATATTTTTTATATGGAGCATCAATAGTGTTAATAATTCCTAGGTCACTAAAATTATTTCTTATATAAAAATTTTTTACATCTAGATGTTTATTATTAGTTAAATTATTGTAATATTTGCAAAACATTACATAATTACTTAGAATTTTATAACTTAATAAATAATAATGACATTTTATGAATCAGTAATTTGTAGATTTTTAAATATCCTCTACTTTAATCTCATCTTTAACCTTAAAATTTATATCATGAATATGTTTTAAATATCATACTTATACGCATTGAGTGTAACAACAGGTAAACCAAGTTTATTAGGTAAATTATTAACCTGATATAAACACTCACTCACTCACTCACTCACTCACTCACTCACTCACTCACTCACTCACTCACTCACTCACTCACACGCAAACGCACACGCGCACCCGCACACGCACGCACGCACACACACACACACACACACACACACACACAAACAAACACACACACACCACCACACACACACACACACACACACACACACACACACACACACACATATATATATATATTATATATATTGCATGAAAGGAGAGCATAATTTATAATGCAATTAATGAAAATGAACTTATTAAAAATTAGAATATTTACTTCCAAATATAAATAATCATGTTAAAAATAAAACACCTTAATTGCAATATAATTAGTATAACTAGAAGTAATCTCATTGTTTATTCACTGATTCCATTCGAGTACTATTGCAAAATATAAAGTAAGTCTAGCCATATTGATTGATGTTAATTTCATAATTTCAATCTTATAAATAAAGGGTTTATCATCCTATCCATGTACAAATATAACAGTGAAATATTTAGGAATTCATGCATATGTTATAAACAGGGGATTTTCATAATATCTTATAATAATTCAACTAATTATAATCGAATTTTCATTTCTGTGTCCTTTAGTTCTTATCTTTCAATTGGTAAGACAAAAAATGTAAAACGCACTTCAGTATCACATGGAGAATTTGTTAGTTTATTATATTTTTATTTTAATGATAATTAAATTAATAAATGTAAGTCAAATTTTTATATAATGTTATACTAAAGCATTTCTGTTGTCAAGAAATAATAATCAGCTGTCAATGAGCACAAAAACATTGTAATCTTGTGTTATTTTTGATACCAATATTATTTTTTTAGAGTAATCGCTCTAAAGTATTGAGGAAAGCAGGAATTCTTTGTTCTGCTCATATACCTAAATAGATAATTGTTAATATTATTATAATAAATACATATTTCACTAATGCATGTTATTTGATAGTAATTTAGAAACGCACTGTTGAGCATAATAATTAAGAAAAATGGTGTTATGTATTTCTATGGTGTGAATTAACTGTAGATGTTAAGCAAAATCGTAGAAAGTATTTTCCTCACTCCAATTAAAACAAGAGTTCCAACTATTCCTCTGATATATTTTTTTTTACTATTTTAACCAATAATTTTTATTTATAGAGCTTCAAAATTCTTTTAAAACTAAGCCTTAGGCTTCCTGTTCTTGGAGAAATTTACAATATTATACTATAATCGAATTGTAGTTAGTGAGTCACAGTAGAGAGAGAGAGAGAGAGAGAGAGAATTTTACTATGCAAAGGGTGAGGTGGTTAGGAAAAAATGATTCCTTTAATGCTCAAATAGTTAAATTTTTGATGCATAGATAATACTTTCTTGATGATTTGCACTAAAAAAGCTGTGAATAATTTGAATTTGAAAAGTTATCTAGCTGGTCAGAAAAGTATTTTAAGGCTTATATAATAATGCGCATCATAATAAGGTGTCATAATAATAAAAGTATCTTTGCGCTAGTTTTTAAAAATTGTAATGCTCCAATACTTGCACTTCAATATATACTTAGAAATTGAGCCTTAAATTATTTTTATCCATGTTATTCAAGTTATAAAAATTAAGGATTTCTTATAATTAATGTTGTGAATAATTTTAGTTCAAAATATCATTTTTCAAAATAGAGAGAAAAAATTTAAGAGAATTGAGAATATTATATATATATATATATATATATATATATATATATATATATATATATATATAAAGTTTTTAAAACCTGAGTACTATTCTATGAGATGAGAAAATTGCGATTTGTTTCCTATAAATACAAATAAGAATTTTTTAAAAAAGAAATTTTTAAATGTATTAAATATAAAATGAATTTAAATTCAAAACATTTCCTTCATCAAAAACAAGACGATTTAATGAAAATATTTCATGAGTGTTTAATAATCTCTTTAACCCGTCAGTCCAATAAATACGAACTATTGTATATAAATATATAAAGGAAAAGAAATTATTTTAAATTAAATTAAATTTTTAATATATATATATATATATATATATAGTTTGAAGGTTTCTTTCTAAATAAGATCAAAATTATTATGCACAAATTTCTTATTCACTACTTTTAAAACGATTATAAAAATTTTACATCTTTTTTACTTTATTTTTGATGTTTACTTCCTATTGCAGAATATGAGTTATACTTGGAATGATGGATTAAATTAACTTTATGTATTGAAATGAATTCATAAATATGGAGTATATCTAGAGCTTCACACACACAAAATATACACACATAAACAATGATCCATTAAACTATTAGTTTTACTTAAAGGAACGTGCTTCATAGAAAATTTATTTTTTGACCAATAACTGACGAAACATTGTTCTTCAAGAACTGCACAGTTTTATAAATAAATAACGATGCACACAAAACAACAAATATTTGAGCATATATTGTTTTCAGACCACATTTCGCAATAATATTGAATATAATTAAAGTAAGATCACAATATTTGCCTTTATAAAT
Source organism: Nephila pilipes (assembly GCA_019974015.1). Lineage (NCBI taxonomy): Eukaryota > Metazoa > Arthropoda > Arachnida > Araneae > Nephilidae > Nephila > Nephila pilipes. The sequence goes on along the minus strand of BMAW01098006.1, from coordinate 1,029 downwards.
GATTTATTTTATAGTTTGGATTTCCCACTAAATATAAGTTTTGAATAGAACAAACATCAGTTGCATAGAAAATAGGATAAGGGCGAATTCCTTAAGAGTATTAAAATATTTTTAAGTAAATATTTTCATTCTTAATGAATATAAAAATACACACAAATGCCAAAAACAAATACTAACTAAATAATGAATTTTTTATTATAAGTGTTTGTGTGTGTGTAGATAAGATCCTTAAGCAAAAAAAAAGTTTCTCTTATATACAAAAGACTTTTCTTTCTTGTATTGTTTATTCAAGAACAATGACAGAAAGACGATAAGCCGAATTTCCTACTTATGGTTGTAAAGCTTCCTTTAATTACAACATAATTCAGGAAAGCCCATTACATAGAGCAATGTATCGAAATAGAACAAAGCAGATAAACTTTATTTCATAAGAGCATTTGAATATTTTATTATATTCCTATTGCTTGCTTATAAAATTACAAGCATAAATATTTGGAATATAACACCCGAGTACTTCTTAAACTTGTTATTTTGTTCATTTTTAATTGAGAATCAATAATTTTATCGTTTAAAATAATGAGAGCGGGAAAATGTTGTGATAATTTGAAATTGATCAAAACAGAAAATGAAATGTATCCCTATCCTGAGATTATAGGAACATTTTAATGTGTTCATTTTTTCTACATTAAAGACAAAATAAGTTAAATCTGTATTATTAATTAAATCTAAATTTAAATGAAACAAAAGCATCCTAGCTCTCTCACAACTTAAACATAAAAGACATGAGTGTGCTTCATAGCATACAATAAATTATCTTAAAATATTTTATGTTTATATAATGTATATATTTTTTTCTAAAATGAATCATTTTGGCTGTAAGTGTTTTTTTCTTTTTTACTTATCAAATTTGGAACTATAACTTCAGATATTGCGATACCCTAATCTGATACCAGAACCAAGATGAAAATTTTTCCTTGCATTGCAAAACCTTCAAAAAATAATTTTACAGCTGAATTATGTTAAAAATAT
>BMAW01097998.1:0-12262 GCA_019974015.1 Nephila pilipes | reverse complement strand
AATCAAATGCTGAAAAGGAAAGCTTAACTAAGGATTTTGAAAAGCTTATCTATAAGATAGTATACAAAATGGCTCAGAGATAAAACTATTCCCAAGTTTTCAAAGCTATTGTAATGAATAAATGTTTTTTCCAAAATGTTTCCAAAATAAATGTTTCCCGTTTTTCTCCAAACAATTTCAGCACTTAAGTTGAAGTCTTAATAGTGGCAGCACAAGCGTCAACGAACTTGAGATTTTTTATTCCCACGAATTCTTACTCCTCCCCCCCTCCCAAGGGAAGCTCATCCATTGCCTTCGGGACGATAATTCTACCTAAAGTTAGAGAGTAATAAACACACACAACACAAACACTAACACAGCATATAATAAAATACTAACACAAATACAGTATAACACTAACACAATATAGAATACATTAACAAACATGATCATAGTATAGAATATTCTGTTGGCGTGTTATGGAAGTTTGGAAAGAGGAGTGCCAGCTCAAATCTTGTCCTCGTCACCTTACGGTGGTTCTAAATTACGAAATATGTCGCCAATAGTTCTCGTTTTGCTTCTAGTGCGATATTAATAAGAAACTAAACGAAACTAAAACTAAACAAAAGTATAGAATATTCTGGGCAAGAGATCGGAATCTGCTATGCAACTCTTTAGCTAACAAAACAGATAGTAATTTACAGTAATATGATACAAACAAAAAAATAATTCATATTTAAAAATATGAATGACTGTTTGGTTTCATGCCACGATAGTTCCACATTAAAAACTACACAATACAATTTTAAATAACAAGAAAATAAATTTAACCATACATGAGTGAACTTAGGGTTCAACGCACGTGCTTTGAATTTAGTAAACCCAGTCTATAACTAATCTTGATAAGGCATTCTGCATTACCAATGCTGAGTGCCTTTTATACCGATGCAACGCCAGTGCCAATCTTGATAATTTTGCTCCATGAGGGTCACTATTGTTTAAATAGGTTAAAGGATTGTAGTCTGAAATGAGACATAGATCTGATCTCCACATATCCAAGTATCGAACATTTTAAGTGCTTCTTGGACACAAAATACGTCTCCCTCAATAGTAGATCATTTAGTTTTTTCGTCTCTTTTCGCAGTCCAATTCTCTTAATTTTTCTGCCATAAGCCTTTTTAACACCAGGTTGAAAAGTAGCTTTGGGTAGAGCTTCTTTGTTACTCACATATTCAATGTAATCTTCTGAGGCATAAGAAAAACATTCAGCATAATTTTCGGGCATATCATTTTCTAGTTTGGTGGTTAATTTTGCCTTTAATCTGCTAACATCCCCTTTATGTACACCAAGCAAGATTTTATTCTGGGATCGATCTTCAGCCTTTTCACTACATTCGGATAATAAAATAATATCCCATTTATTACTACATTCTATTATTTTTCTTTGCGTTTTTCATCATTCATTCTTGGTTTTTCAAAAAAAATTTACTTTATTCAGGATCTGCATTCTTATTGTTTCGTTTTCCCTCTCTTTTCTATGGCGGGCACATAGTCTCTAATATCTCCAAATTCACTATCAATGGCAAATTCTCGTCCCCCAGTTTCCCAATCTTTTAGTTTCCTTAGCCTTTCTTCTTGGTCTTTTTATCACGCACACCTTATAGGAAATATGATGAAACTTGAGTTAACTTTTTAATTACAATAGCATTCAATTGTGATTAAAAAGTTAACTCACAATAGCACAATATCAGTAGTCAATGTTGTTTGAGATTCCAAACTTGGACCAGCCGGCTTTCCTTCTTAGTAAAGTTATAGGAATGTCACTGTCAGCATGTTCATCTTCCGAATCTATATTGTTTGCTATTCTGTTTGGAAGAAAAAGTTTGCCTTTTTCTGAATAGTGATTTTTGAAAACTTGTCGATAAATCTTTTTTCCAAATTTTATTTTAATATGAATTTCTTCTTCTTTATCCTTGCTTTTCAAAAGTAGACTCTCTAACTCTTCCTCATCTTTTTCTTTGCAATTGTTTTCATTACGAAATTTTTGTAAGAGAGCCTAGTCTAAATCTTTCACCAAGTAAGTATGTTCCAGATTACCAATCAAGAATTTAGAAACTTGAATCACTTGACGTCTTTGTTCTGCAATATCCAATCCAGATTTAGCATCTGGAGCACCTGCATGATAATCTTCAGTAAATGTAATTGTGTCTTAATTTGGATAATCAGGATTTACTCAATTTCTATCTTTAGCTCTATCTCCGTATCTTTGAATCACGTTTTCATAACCAGACATGGTATACAACTATTCCAGTAAAGATTCTGGATTTACTGAAGGATTTTCCGTTTCCTCTTCGTCGTCAACGAGGAGATCTTCGTCCGAGGGAGATTCATGACCATACACTTGCACATTTTTCCTTACAGCTTCATAAGCAGCAGTGCTCAACAGGAAGTCACTTGCCAATTTCTTTGATGTGTGCATTATCATACATACATACCCTTGTTCTTGCATACCCTTGCACTCCGTCGTCAATACTAATTTCAAGTATTTCTAAAGGAGTCACTTTCTTCTCTCCAAGCACTGACACAATTTTGATGTGTCCATCTCCCTCAAATTATACTCCATGGAAAAACTCTTCGCGTATTATCGAAATCCAAGATATAGAATATATAATTTCTCTAATCTTCTGAAGACCAATATTCACCCATGTGATCAATAGTTCTGCTGCATTAATTGTAGTCTTCACGGGAACACATATTTTAGCTATTAGGATGAAAAACCCCGAATTCCCCCTATTTTTAGTAGCGGTGACTATATTGCTCTGAGCCGTTCTACTTGGTTCTCTTTTTTGAGGAACCCTAGAAGAATAAAATTGAACTGTATGTCCTTCCCTTTCACAAGAGTTTCATGTAATCTTCGGGAATGTCGTTACACCTCCAGTCCTTGAATATAGCACTTAATGTCTTGAAATCCAATTGCTGTTGAAAGGTCGATGTTTTTCAAGGTTTTGTATTCCTTCTGCATACATTTTTTCCTTAGATACATGCAATTGACCTCACTAGTCTTCCCATTTCTCTAGCTGACTCATTAAATTAGAAGATCTGCGTCCGGTTCAAACGCTTTCTTATTCATCCAGCTTTCCTAATTTACACTTTAAGTAAGTCATTTTAAAGGGGATGTAGAAGCCAAATACACATTCAAACTAAGATATTCCAATCTAAAACAAGAACAACTTCATCATCGATCTGCCAGAATCTGCATCGTCATCTGAATTCTATCTTTCTCCTGTTCGATTTTTCACAGATCCTTTTTCTCCGAACGATTTCAGCACTCCTGTTGCAGTTTTATAAGGTGGTATCCTCACCAGAACAATATTCAGAATGCTTTACATTTTTTTCCCCTGAGATCCTTACTTACTTTGAAAGGAAATTTCTGCGGAATGTTAAAATTTCCAGAAATTTGTTGATTAATCTTTGTGTAATTAAATATTAAGATGATTAGTAAATTGTTTCTTTTTTAAAAGTGCCTTCCTTTATTGATCATCATGAAATCATCGTGATATGGATTAAATCCCTTGATTCTTTGAAGATAAATGACAAGAATGGTTTAGAAGTTATTTCAAAAATCATTAAGAAGGAAAAATGGCTTCATTTATTCAACATGATACTGAAGTGAGTTTACCTAACGTTGAATTTGATATGAGTGTAGTTTAATGAAATATTGTTTCGAACTTTGATGCAAGAGCTGTGAGTAGTGTTTCACGAAGAGTATTTCTTATCTTCAAGGAACAAAGCGTTTTAACTTTATCTACTCTACTATTTTAGCACTGATGTTTCTTTGCAATTGCTTATCGTTTTGGCTTTCCGCCTGAAGTTTTAAACTACCGACTAGACGATTTAAAAAAAAGAAAAAAATATTTTCAGTAAATTTAAAATTAAGGAAGTCTCGAATGTGAAGTTTTGTTAACCTCTATGCAATATTAATAACGCTGAAGACGATTATGTCAATAATGCTCTAAAATACTATTTGTCGAGTTTACTTATTTACATAGATATACTTTGAAATATAAAACAAACATTTTATTTATTATCTATTATTGAATATTGGATAACTTGGTATTTTTATTTTATTATTATATATTACTTTGACTGTAAATGTTATTTATTTGTTTTGTTAAAACTTTAATTTCAGCATTATGTTTGATAAAGTAAAGGAAAATATTAATTTTTAGTGAAACAATTAATATATAATTATTTGAATATTGATAAAATTTAGTTTATTCATATTTTTGGTAAGTATTTTTACTTTACATTTAATTTAAAGAAAATATGACTTACATCACAGAACTGATAATGCAATTGCTAGCAGTGATATTAGATTCATACAGTAATATATAGGTAAGTAATATTTGCTATTAGAAATTAAAAATACCTTATTAAACTAATTTAAATTCAAATATTATTTTAAAATATATTTTAGTTTTTATTATTGTGTTTGTAATGCGTTGTAAATTAAGAATTAAAAATAGATCCTTAAAAAAAATTTTGTTCAATAATTTTATTAAGAACTATTTAATTTAATTTCAAAATATCTTATCTTGGAAAAATGTTAGAGACTTCTGAATATTGAAATTCATATTATAAATCAAAAACACTGTTACTCTAAAGGCTATTGAAATGAGAAAGCGGATAATTGAAAATACTAACTATGAAAAAGACTTCATCATTTAATTGATAAATGCAATAATAGATGAACGTAAAAATAATTTAGAGCAAAAAAAGAAAAAATTGCAGAGACTAACTAGAAGAAGCGAAACACTGAGATGAAATGGAAAAAAGGAGATGTAGAGATGGAATAGAGTTTCAATTAGTAAAACTTAAATTAGAAAAATTAACAAAATATAAATTATCTCATTGATAATCTAGAAAGAATAAAAACTATAAAATTAGATTGGATATTCAAAATTTGATACGTAAATTTAATATTACAAAATATGATATATGTTTTTACCTTAGCTTCAATGAACATCAGTACAAAGAGCATTTATTCCAAAATATTTAGGTGTCACCTAGTTGGGTTACAGCCAAGCAATCTAGCTCAGATTGTAACTAGAGCAATTGATACAATTTCAGACGAATATGATTACATCAAACGTTGCCTTTAAAAACGTCTACGGTTCAATTTCGTAAAAAATTTGGGAGGCATAGCAAAAGTCTAGAAATTACTTGGATTGATTTTACGTATAAAATTAAAAATTATTATACACAATGGATTTAGGGCCTGGGAAAAGAAACCTTTAAACAGTTATTAGACATAATAATTTTTAGAAGAGTTCCAAGAGGTGTAAGAAATCACATCATTGGTTATTGTTCACAAATAAAAACTCCTGATAAACTTATATGAAAGTTAGATGAGAGTATGATTAAAGAGTTCTAGTATTAAAAACAGATCTCATTCAAAAGTAAAAATTAGAGAACACCTACAGTATTTAGTCAAAGTCACCTGACTTGTCTTTTCAATTTCAAGATAGAAATAATGAATGGTAAAAAATGGAAGGATAAAAAAAAATAATAACTCCAAACAATATTAATTCTCAACAAGAAATAATCGAAATAAGGTTTTGGACTACAACTACTCCTCTCACATTTATAATAATACAGTTAATAGAAGAATTTGCTACGATTCCAACCATACACCACCTCAAAATAACTTAAGTTTTGCAAAGTATTTCAGAGAATTAAGACTAAATTCGTTAACTACTATCAAATGAAATGCAAAAATAAAGTGCTTTTTCTTGTATTTGATACGAGAAACACTGTAAATTTGATTCGTGAAGATGTTTATACGATTACTCATTTATCTAAATAAGAAGAAGAAATTATAAGGAAGGGACGCTGAAGGACAAAACGGTAATATAGGAAGGAAAATGTAATTTGTTTAGATATACTACCACATCGTTATTTGATAACTTCTTAATATTACGTCCATGGAAAATTATCCATGTTTAGAATTATTTTTGCTCCTGCTTCTTAAACTGTCAAAAAATCTGAACATGATTTATCGCTTAAATTCCTTTTTTACCAAAATATTCAATCACAGATTGTTGAATTGAAACCAGCCTGAAAATCTTTTGAAAAATAGGTATTATATAGTCCACCAAAGTTATATGAAGTTAATAATAAATAACAACTATTCGGAATGACACGTACTTAAATAATCAACACGCAAACATTATATCCAGGCTTAAGAAATATTACGTATTTGAATTAATTTTCTCGTTTATTTCAATGAGATTTTAATTTCATAAGAATACAAAATATTAATAATAAACTGGTAGAATGCAGAAATTACGTGTAATTAAAGCTATAATGTATCTGATATGTCTTCATATATGTATTTAGAGATAAATTCATTTTTTAAGTTACATGTGCAAATATTGTCTTATGATTTAAATTGAAATATCTCTGATTTTAGATATTTTTAATGAGGTCGATTGATCGATAGTTCATTACTGTTGCATATAGAGGCAAAACGAGGTCTGTTGGAGAGTAGCCTTGTTATTTTGAAAATGTCAAAAAGAAAATTAAAACACATGAACTGACACTCCATTGTCATAAACTTGCCCGCAGCACCATTCGGCGGCAGTTGCTGATTTTTGTTCTTTTCGGGGAAGATTTGAGCAGCCTATTTGAGGGTCCATAGACATGCAGATAAAAGAAACCCAACTCAACCAGAAAAAATATGCTCATCCAGACCATTTAATTGGCCACTTATACTTCTGGCATCACTAAATACCTTATAGAAAAACGGCTGCAGCAAACTCCACTTTTGAAAGAAAAATCTTACTGCTGATAGACTTTTCAATTTTCAAAAAGCTATTTTTTCTAACCATTACAGTAATTGATGCATATATTTTATTTCAGTGTCACTTTAACGTCCATTTTGGCTTCGTTGGCGAAGCTTCTGTTCGAAATGGAGGCTCTTGTAGCCTCACTTGTTGCGGCTCTTTAATTCACTGGTCGTGATTTATGTGCGGGGTGTTTTAGACTATGGTTTAATTTTAGAGGAGGTATATTAAATCAATATGCAAGGCAGCGATACGTTATATTTTTTTGAATTCCTGTTTATTATGGCACAGTTGGCTGGAGTGCCATATCGTCAGATCAACAATTGATGGTGTTGTTATCTGCTCCTAAAATAACAACACCATCAATTGTTTCCAGATAATATTACTAGCATACGCAGGTCGAGTAAAAAAATTAATACTGAAATATGTACACAAAAACGATTTGTTTATAATAGGTTTTGCTTTATATATATATGCATATGGAAAATTAAAGTAATTTATGTTAGTTTCACTTATTATTTGCTATATTCAAGTTAGAACAATTATTAACGTGCTCTATATATTGAAATATAGTTATTTACTACCTTTATAAGGCTGGCATATATGTCCATTATTTTGAATATACAATACCTCTCATTTTATATATTGCATTTCTGAAGAGGAATTATTGTTTCCTTTCTGCTACACCTCTTCATAACTACACCATACAATAGTAAAATATCCCTGTATGCAAACAATTTCAACAATCGATTGCCAAATACTTTCATTGGAGCTGGATCCTGGAGTTATGAATACTGTAATTTCAAACTTTGACTTAAATTCTAAAGTTTGCGTGTAGTAAAATGCCAAACATATTGTCAGACACTTTTCACCGAGTCCAACTGAATATTAATTGACATCTTCGTCGGATACTGACGGATACCAGAAGTGGTACTGTATGATTAAAGAACCTTACATTCATCAATAGTCATGTGTGCATTGTACTACAATAATTAAAGTCAATATATATGCATAATAAGCTTCGTCAAATACATAAACATTTAGAAAATGTTTGAAAAAAGCTTTTTGGAGTTATTTTGCCCTTATTCTCGTACAGTGCTTGCCTATCGACTGAATCTACTTAGAAACACAAAATCTTATCTTTTGGAATGGAGAAAAGGGATCAAGAGAAATTTACTCTTCAGCAATATTCTTTAAGTATAATTGATTTTGTAATAAAGTCAAGAGTTTTTTTTTTTTTTTTATCTTTTTAAATTCTCAAGAAATCATGTCTTAAAAGAGCTTTCATTCTCAGTCTACGTGAAGGAATAATGACAGTTGCAGGTGTCATTTGAATTGTGACAGTTGCATTTCTACTCAAAATGTATACTTGTAAGGGGAAGGCGAAAACAATTTTCTGTAGCTTACAATTAGTCCGTGTAATTGTTGCACCTTTACATATTCTTAAGAGAAATATCTTGTTTGAAAGTAGCCGAAACTCATAGTTAATCGATGAATATTAGATAGATGACGTCTCTCCGCATAACTGACGATTTTTCTTAAGATAAAATTGTCTCTAAGGTTATCATAGATTATTTGGGAAAATGATACTACCGTTTTATATTTAAGTCAATCAAAGAAATCTGAAACCCCGACTGATTTAGTTAATACTTTAAAACTAAGACATTTTAAACATCTATGGTATTCAATGTTAATTGATTTTGCTCTCTATCATCTAAATAAAAATAAAGCATTTAGATATATTTTAATAAACCCCTTTAAATATTCACCCTAAATTAATTAATTAAAATTTCGTTATACAATGCATTATATGCTTTCATGTATAATTAAATTTATGGCCTCGAAAATTACTTTATTTAAGGAAAAGGAAATTTCATAGTATTGTAATGAATAAAATTAACTAAATAGTACTAACTTTTGCTTATAATATTGTAAAAGGTGTTGAGGTTACACACTTATGTACAGATTCAACTTTCCTTAATACATGTAATTATTCCAAGCAAGTTATTGTTTTTTTATTTTTTAAATATAATACTTAAAATAAAAGGAATATTTAATCTTTACTGGTCACTCAAGAAAATTTTGTTCCAAAAAAATTCTTTGTGACATGAATACTGAAAGATAAATAAGAGAATAGAGAAGATAATGGGACATTGTTTCAAGTGCGCAACAAGCCGTAACATGGCCCATATACTAGCAGATAAAGTACGAAAAAAAATCCTTTGTCTAACTAAGACTCATTTCTTTTGTTAACATTATTTATTCACTGTAGTTGCATGGATAATATCCGGGAACAAGTGCAAAAGATCTTACACTTGTTGGTAGGATTATGTCCAACATGCTCACATCAAAAGAAAATTTCGGAGTAATATAGGTTACATAATAAAGCTTCGATCGTGGGTTGCAATTTTCTTTTACTCAGGAAAAAAAAACACATTTTGGATTCCTCTAAACATGTTACAGATATCTGTATTTATTTGATTCTTGTAAATAGTTCAAAATGTCAACTTTTCATCATTTTTTATAATAGTAAAAAGTAATAATTTAAAGTGAATACATAAAGACTTCTAAAATCTATATATAAAAACCATTGTTATTTGCTATTTGACTTCATTTTTATACTATCATTTTTAATCTAATTCATTATTTAAAAAAGTAACATCAATTTCTTACATTTAGAAATATAACACAAATAAGTGTTTGTCTCATTTTCAATTATATATACTAAGGAATATTTTAGTATTTCATGGCAATTTTGAAATGTATTTCCTCTATTAAATATTAAAAGTTATAAAAAATACATTAATGTTATTTTTATGATCTTATAACTAATAATAACCTATTACTTTATTGTAATAATTTAAAGAAAATTTAAAGTTTAATTTATATTTACTTAATATTAAATACTCATTAAATAGTTTTAAGTAATTTTCTTGCACATAGCAAAGCTATATAGCGAGAAATTTATTTAATAATTTAACGTTTTCAGGAAAATTTATGGTAAAATAATGCTTATGAGACCACTTTTAAGCATATATCTTTGTTAAGTAACTTAGATTCATTGCGTGTGTTTGCAACCTAAATTAATATTACTTGGTCATTTTAATTTTTCATTGATTGATCGTCTTAATGTATTTCTTAGAAGCAACACGAAGGCTATAATCGAAGATCATTGTAATTTTAAGCCTCAGTTTAAATGACGATGAGGAAACCAGAAAATATACCTCCCTCTCTTAACTCCCACAGCAAGACATCGGGAGGACTTGAAGTCTGGACACATTTAAAGTGTAACAGCCTAGCTACACGGTGGGTCTGTAGCAGAATTAGAGATCGAACACACGATTTGAAGGAAGCAACATCATCCCCGAATTCGCATGATCACAAGGTTGACGCAGCCACCATTTAGCATTGTATATCAGTGAATAAAAATTTAAATATAATTCAATTTATTTTTTCTTTGGTATTATACGAAAACCCTTGCTGTTAGATATCCAAGAAATTAAAATGTATGTTATCTCAAATTTTCTAATTTAGAAATCTCATTCAGAAAAAATAGATAATTTAGGACGGAAAATTAACTATTTATCTTTACAAAACTGTTCATGAAGAAGTATTTACACTCTGAATTCGGACTAATAATGAAGCATTAGATAAGAAAGTGGTTTATTCTACAAAAAAGAAAACTCTGTTTAAGAGTAAAAGAAATTCATCAAAGTTTTGAAGTACTTTCTCAAAATTAATGTAATGTATTGCATTACAGTAAATTGCTTTTTTATGTCTGAATTGTTTATACTATTACAATTGCTATAAGTACTCGTATTATGTAAAAATCGCGGGAATAAACAATTATTTATCGTTTTGAAATCATTTAATTTAATTAAATATTTTTGTCAGTTTAAGGGGACTTAGTACCTTTACACCTTCAAAAATTCGATTTTTCAAATTTGTTTTTAAAAAATAGTGTTGAATATTAGGAGCATTTTAAAGCAAACCGCGTCGAAATCCGACAATTATTACGGCCTATGCAAAAAAAAAAAATGTAAACGTCTAAAGTGGCTAGTTCTATGTAATGCAATGTAAACAAACCTCTTTTTCTCAGTTTGTTATTTTTACACTTTCCCACAGGATTAAAAAAAAATTGTATATAGAGATTTAAAATTTTACATGAGTGTTGTACTTGTAAATCTTTATTCTGTGAATTTACTTTTGTTAATAGGATGATTAGATTTTATTTTAAAACATGATACATGAAAAAAAAGTTACTAAATACAAACTTGATAACTTATTTAATTTTTCAATTTTTTTAATGTAAGATAAATTTAAAATTTGAGGTTTATAGAATAAGGTCATTATGTAGCTTTAATTTGGTATAAGAATTATGGTTCTACTGTACATCTTTCAAATGTTATCTTGTGGGTAACATAAGGTAAGCTAATTTATTTTTCAAATTTTTGTACGCATATTTCATGTTGTATAAGAAAATATATTAATTTAATAGCAAAACTTGACCCAATATTTTAAACTATATACTTTATTACACAAACTGGCAAAGTTTCATATTGAAATGAGCAACAATTGTTGATTTATGAAGAATCGAAAAAAGTTTGTCAAAATGTTCTACTTTTGATTTCGTAAGGTACTAAGTCCCCTTAAGTATATATTATATTAATATTATAGTAAGTTAATAAATTATTGAAGAACTAATTATTAGAATGATTAATCTCAATAATGTATATAATTATTAAGACATATTAGTTATTGATTAATTATAGTGTCATTCACCTAACCTTATATAATTACCTTTCAACTAAATTCTCCAATCATATAGCGATATTGATGAAAGTTAAATCTGTCGGAGCTCAAAGTTAATATATGGTTTGTGAATTTGGAAGGTGGGAGGCCAGCTGAAGTCTCTTTCTGGACTGTATTTAAAAAATACACGTTCTGTTATCGAAAGATGATGATTTCGAAAGAAGCAATTTGAGGTCCGCCATCCTATTGTTTTTATTGCGACTCTGATTAACATTAAATGAAACAATTCGAATGGTTCCTTATAATAATTCTGCAGCAGACGAATCTTGATTTAAAACAGCTTTTATGACAAATATTACTTAATTGAAATGTTCTGTAAAATATTTATAAATATATGAATATAATATTGAAGTATGAATATAATATTAGTCTGTCTAATTCTCTATCAGTATAAATTATTGAAAGAATTGTTTCAGGAAAATGCTGTCGAAAGTGAATTGTATTATTCATTTTCCTTAAATACACTTTACTAAGATTTTGGAGAGAAAACATTTCAATGAGGGACAGTACAGATATTTTTTTACATGTACAAAATTGTTAACATAAAATAAGAAACAATGGTAAGCATACTGCGAACAGAATTAAAATTCTGTAAATGTTCCAGCTAATATTACTAAAGTTTCTAT
>BMAW01097997.1:0-19366 GCA_019974015.1 Nephila pilipes | reverse complement strand
GTAACAGTCTTTAGAAAGTTAAGCAGAGTTATTTTAGAAGTACAGGCCTAATCATCAGTATCAAGAAAATACATCTCTAAAAATGTCTATAACTGGGAAATTAGAAATTAAGAAATTCTGAAAATTTAAATCCAATAATTGAAATTAAAAAAAAAATTTACTAAAAGCGAAAAAGTTTTTAAAACCAAATGCTAAAAATCAAAAACTAAAATTTAAAACCTTAAGAGAAAAATTAAGATTTTCCAAATATAACACTCCACTTGTAATAAAATGAAATACATTAATACAAAGAAATGGAAAAGATTCTAATAATTTACATAACATAAAGAAATAAAATTTAGAAAAAATATTTACTCAAATTAAATTTACTGATAAATGCTTTATTTCAAGTCATATAAAAATTTTAAGAAAGCATGAAAATTGAGTCAAAAAATGTCTTTAAACACTGTGCCATCTTCACACAGGGAGAGACTCCTTTTCAGAGTTGCCAAAACGCAATCACTCAACTCTGGAAATAACCAAATAAAAAACCATAGACAGCACAACATACTAAGAATATTGATACAAAAATTACATCTAAGAACTCAAAAAAAGAAAGAAATCCTGAAAGGCATAATTATTTAGCATTGAATTTTAAAAATGAAAAGAAACTATATAGTAACGCCATCTATCAAACTATATCAAAATTAAATCTAAAAAGAGAGTATTTTTAATAAAAACTTTATAATAGTAAAATTTTTTAAAAAATGAGTAAGTAAAAAATGATAGAAATTAAGGAAATAAAATAACCTAGTTAAAAACAAATTTAACAAAAATTTTAAAAATTAATTTTAAGAAATTAAAAATAAATAAATGAAACAAATAGAATAAATAAAATACTAAAATTAGAAAAATGTAGGGGAAAAAATTTAAAAATCTAAATGAAATTCTAGAAAATCTTTATTAACATTATCAAAATAAATTAAAAATTACAACCCCATTAAAATTTACAATCTACAAATTTTATAGTTTTTGTTTATTTATTTGTCTTTAAAAATTTATAGGATATTCAGCTATTGCACATGAAAAAGGAGAAACATTTAATTAATTTGAATATTTGAAGGCATATTAACTAATCTGATATTTCCCAGTAAAAAATTACGTAAAATGTTTCTAAACATATTTAAACTTAAATTGTCATAAAAGAAAGGAATTTATTAATAGGGAAACAATAATAATCTCTCTTGTCATAAATGTTTCTAATGATCATATTATTTTCAAACCTAAATTAGTAACTAAAAAAAATTAGCTTCATATGAGAATATATTAGTTATAATAAAATTTAAGTTAGAAGGATAAGACTGGTTTAATTACTGAGTTAAGAATAATTTGAAAAATTATTAGACCATCAATATACTAAGTTATTTTGTTTAATTATATATATATATATATATATATATATATATCTTATAATAACCAACCTTAGCCAATAATAATATAACTTTCTTTCAACTCATATATGTATATGTTATGTATATATATATATATATAATAGTAGTTATATAGTATTATATATATATATAATATATATATATTATATATATTTATATATATATATATATATATGTATGTATATTTATATATATGATTTATATATATATGTATGTATATATATAACTCTTTAATATATAACTCTTTACATAATATAACTCAACCATGCTAACCGGCAGAGATGCTTTATAAAACAAGCAGTGGTTAAACAAAATATGAAAAATTAGCAAAAAATAATAAAGTAAAGAAAATGTTATAAAACAATTAAGAAATAAAAATAGTCAGTAAAATTTTATTAATTGCATTCATAAAAAAGTTAGTTAATATCTGTCTGGGCCTAAAAGTTCCTTCACGCGTTGTCCATGTCTGTTAATATAGCCTTTGGGTCTACGGTGATAAATACTAACTTGTGTTCAGGCCGAGTGGCTTGTACTGCGCTGAACCTCCCGTGAACTTCCCGAGTGAAGTTGGTACTCAATGTTTGACTTAGGAGTGATGAAGGGATGAGTTGACCCAAGGCCAGCTACTGAAGCCGATGCTGCCGGGAATCAAACTTTGTTCGTGTATTGACTTTAAATATCACAATAACCCCTTTCCACCAGGGGCAAATCGTTAACATAAGGTTATTAGAACTATAAGTGTAATAATAATGATCTTTAATGAAGCGTTAAAAAAAATTTTTTTTTAAGAATATACAAAAATATTGGAAACAGAAGGAAAAATTATGTGCTAAAAATAATTTTAGAGAAAACTACATAAATATCTTAAATTGAAAGAAAATAAAGTAAACGAATAAAATAAGAAAATATACAAAAGAGAATAAAACTGGAAAAATAGAAAACAAATGGTTCTTTAGTAAATTAGGTTTAGTAATTTAGTATTAGGGTATTTCAGAAATAATGTCCAAATTATCCCAATCAGCGATTACTTTATAAACATTAGACTGAACAAAGGACTACAAAAAATCAATTAAAAAATCAAATTTTACTATCATAAATATCTGAGAAGAATTATAACTTCAAATGAAAGATTAAATGTATTTATTTTAAAAACTAAAATAGAATATGAGGAAGATATAAGAAGAAAAAAATTTAATCTAAAAAACTACATACTTTTTGAAAACGATTTGCATTAATTGGTCATCTTGTTTTATAAATTTGCGCTCTATACTCATGGAGGTAAGGGATTATTAATAAACTCATCTATATTTCGAAGTAGGTGTTAATTAGCAATCAGGAATATATTATTATAAGTAATGTCTTCCTTATTTTAATTATTTTGAAAAACATAAGAGTATCAGTACCCATTTTAAAATTGATCAATATAAATATATTCCTAGAAATATAAGAATATATTAGCTAGACTATTATTAGGAAGCCCATTATATAAATATATATATATATATATATTGCTCAAAAAGTTAAGAACAAGCAAAAATTAACGATCAGCTATGCATGGGAACATAATGAACTACACAAGTAATTAAACTCAATACAGAAAAAAGGTATAAAATTCTATGGGAGCCTTAATTCCTTCAAACGATGGAAAGAACATGACAAAGGTACTTCAGGGCGACAGTTTGGTTATAAATAAATTATAAAAAAACGATGTTTTGAAATGATGCAATATTTTTAATATGGTGCGTGGTCCCCTTGAGCAGCTAAGAGTGTTGCACATCTGTTTTGCACTGATAAATGAATTTATCGATTGTACTTTGAGAAACACTCTACCACTCCTGAAGAAACGCAGTCTCCAAGTCATGGACATTCGAAGGTGACCTTAGTCTTCTCTCCTCTCTGCTATACGTCATCCGAAGATTTCCCAAACATATTCGATCGGATTTACTTCAGGAGAATATGCTGGCCTCTTCATACAATGTATTGTTTCAGTTAAAATCATGTTCTGCTCTAGACTAACTGTTTGAGGTCAGTCATTATCACTCATTAAAAGAAAGATATCACCAAAGGCTGCAGCTAAAGGTGTGACATGAGGTTTCAGTATCTGGTCTGCATATCTTTGGGTCATTAAATTACTATTCCGAATGATACACAGGACGGTAGTCCACCTATACAGTTTACAGACCATACCATCAATTCACCTAATCTGTAATGGGATCTTTACCAAACAAATGTTGGGTTATTTCGAATACTTCTTTTTCTCAACACGAAAACCCGATCGGTGTCACAATCCACATTGCGTCGGATCGTTAAACACCACATGACTCAAATCAGGTTGCACTCGATTTCAATGTTCACCAGTCCACTTTCCTCAGGCTGCACGGTGCCTTAAAATAAACGGAGTAAACACCTATAGCCTACGTGCATATAGTATGCCCTAATGAAACCTCTTTCGAACAGCTTAGTATGACACTCCTCGTCCAGTTTCGAAAAGCTGTATTTACAGCTGTGTTGCATTGCCTGTTCTGACACGACGAGCCGTTAACAGGATGTATTGGTCATCAGTTGCTGTGGTAACACATAGAGGACTGTGCCTTAGTCGACTACAAACATTCCCTGAATCTTGGACTCGATTCTACACCTTTGAAATTACACTCCTTACTACTATTACATTTCTTTCTACTTACATAAATTCAAGCCTCCCTATAATGTGTTAAGCCATAGATTCCAATAAATCAAGTTATTGTGATATTTTCAAGTCACCTTTTCTCAAAACAAAAGCTGAACAATTGAATTCCACAGCTGAGATAGTGTAAAAAAGAAGCTTTTGCTAAATTACGATTTCTGTACTTATAGCCTTTTTCTGATTTTTGACGTCATGGACTTTGATTTGCATTTGAAGTTTTTTTTTTTGTCTTTTGTTGTTATCGTGATTTTCACGCCAAAATTTTTTACTGTTTATAAAAAATTTAATTTTTGGTTAGTAATAATTTCTAGTAATATTTTCACTTGTATTTTGAAAAAAAGGATATTTTCTATGATCTATTCTTGTAGATAAAAATATATGTTTTTTTTTTTTTTTTTAATTCATGGAATTCAGAATTATCGACACACTTGCTACTTAAAGTACTTCATTATTATTATGATAATTCTTCAAACACATGTGGGATTCGTTATTTTATACCTTTTTAAGTTAAATAAATTTAATCTTAGTAATTACCAACAATTAAGTGTATCATTTTCAAAAACGTTTGAAATGAAATAAATTGAGCCAAATTTATAATTTTACCGCTAATTTTATGTTTCAACAGCCCTTAACAAAGCAAACGCAGAAACTATATTTTGCTCTCTATTCAATTTTTCAATACATTATTTACAATAAAAGAAGATTTGCTTAACCGTAACAATAGAGAGATGCTGCATTTTTGTGTGCTATTGAAATTTTGTATACTCATTATAATCTAAGCATTTTATAAGTAACGGTATTGTTTCCTTATCACAGCATTCTTTAGTTCCATGATTGTAAAGAAGTCGAATTAGTGTGTACATTTATTTAAACTGTTTTAAAAGAGCTTCGTCATTTCAGAGCAAATTGCTTGTTATATCAAGAGCAAAAAAAAATTTCAAAAGTAAAGAAATGAAATACATTTTATCTAATAAAACACACTCTTTACGTTCTGCTATTATTTTTATTTGCATCTCAAAATCTAATACAGAAATGTTTTGATGAAAAAAGATTTGTATTTCTTCATTCCTTCATGCCCTAGCTGCCCATCAAATTGCAATTGCCGTGTCCGTCACACATCTACGCAGAAACAATTCAACAATTTTAATATAATACAGTTACTAATTAGTAGGAAAAATTTCTAAATGCATTTTTGACTTTCATTCTAGATTTAAAGAGCAGAGTTAAAATTCTAAATTTCGTATTGAGGAAATTAATTTTATTTATTGATAAATAAAAAGAGTATTTTGTCGTTAACACTAGTTTTATATTCTTCAAAAACATTTTAATCGATTTAATAATTACTTTTTTTCAAAATGTCTTCAGTTGATCAAATTTTAGTTTATTCTTAGACAATATTTTGTGATTTCTTTTATTAATGTACCGATTTTTTTGCTGGAATGAAAATCAGATTATAAATTATTTCACTATTGAAGAAAAGAAGACACCTTTACTACCATATATATATATATATATATATATATATATATATATATGGAAATGCAACAGCAAGATAGAGTAGGCAGAAAGTGATTACAGTCTGCAAACAGAGAGAGACAGCAACGAACAATAAATATTAGTTTCGAAATTATATGCATAACACAGAGTGAGAAAAGTTTCCGCTCAGTAGGTTGTAGGATAACCTTGGACGGTGATACACGAAACAACACGTTCTAGGTACAAAGTCAATGAGAGTAAGGATGGCATCCTGAGGTAAGACTCTCCATTCTCTGTCAACCATTATCCACTGTTTGTTTTCTAAACGCGGCATTGGTAGGGTCTTCAAATAGCCTACACTCACCTCCCAAATGTGTTCAATTGATGAAATAAGGAGAGAACGGTGGTAAAGGAAGCATCTGTACACCTTGCAGAGCACGTTGGATGATGCGAGCAGTGTGCGGTCCGGCAAAAAAAAAAGGGGGCATTGGGCATCCCTTGAAGAGGGAAGTGTCACCGGACACGGCATATCATTGATATATCGTTGGGCGTCCATATTGCCTTGAATACGAACTAGAGGCGACCTGGAATCGTAAGCAATCGCACTCCAAACCATGATTCCACGTTGTCATGCCTAAGGGCTTTCCACAATTGCTGCCGGTTTGGTCCATTCTCCAAGTCGACTTCACACTCACACGCGGTGACTATCATTGGAGAAAAAGAATCGTGACTCATCTGAAAACTTCTAGGCTTCTATGTTATGGAGTCAATAGTAGTCTTAACGGACGCCATGAATGCTGGCCACTAGCAACAAATTGACGGGAAATGGTTTTGTCCATGTGGGAGCATCTAGAGTGTCTTGCACATGCTGCTGAATGTAGGTAGAAGGGACTTGCTGGTCCACCACCTCTTTCCGGTAGATGCGTCGATCCTCTTTTGCTGACATCACTCTGGCTGCACTGGCACTCTTCAAACTTGCCACATTTCCATCTTCAGCGATGCATTGTGGATGCATCCATGTGTGTGTCAGCTGAGATTTGCCATTGGGACCCACCTGCTCTGCTCAGTTCGATCACCATGCCCTTCGTAAAATCGTCTGCCTGATGAAACTGCATCCGTTAATGTCGGTCTAGCATTCTTTGCTATTAGTTGCGTCCTCTGAGACAAGAACGAATTTTCTACGAATATTTCCCTAACAGAAATAATGGTACAAAAAAGTGAAATTTCTGCTGGTTCCTTCTCTTATATCATCTTCAACGTGAGCTGGAGAGCTGGACATTTCACATCATTCATTTAACCCGGTGATGTACGTCTACCCTGAAATTTGCATAACTTTCTGGTTACTCATTCTTGGTGTTGTATTTTCAGTGTCGGGTAGTGTATATATATAATATATTCCCTTACACTTTGTTTTAATGCATTATCTTGCGATGTATTTCCATTTCCTATAGATTTATAAATATCTGTCTCATGTTATGAATCATTTTCTTTCTGGTGATTATTCTCATTGGATCATGTACTTAGGTTCTACTTTCCTATATTTTATGAAGCTATTATTGAAGCAAAGCTTTGATCATTAATTCTACTATAGGCTAAGCCAAAATCCTTAGTATTTAGTAGTATAAATCAGCTTTATTTCCAGTTCGTTTTATTTTAAAAGTAGTTAAATTTTTCAGTTTCCTTTGTAATATTTCTATATCTCTTTTTTGTGCTCTTATCACAATTAATATTTTTTTCCAATTCATATAATTCCTTAATTAAATCTTTATTTTATATTATCTTTAATCATATTAATATTATATTTTTATTTTTTCAACTTTTATATTATAACAACTTATTATTCATTTTAGAATTTTGATTCCTTTTTTTTTAGTTTTATATATACATATTTTTATTTGAAATTTATTTATCTATATTTATATATATATATATATATATATATATATATATATATATATATACATAATTGTGAAGTATTTATCAGTGAATATTTCTTTAAAAAGAGAAGATAATAAAAGTTCATGTAGTATATATGATAAAAGGGGCTGTTTCTCCTTCAGGATTCAGAAAGTTTCTGTATTCGGTAGCTCTTTCACATTTTCTTAGAAATTTGATTTATAACCAAATATTGCATAATATCAGAATTGTGTCTAAAACACAAGATATTTACAAAGATCCGGATAATTTAGAAAAATTTATTTGGATACAGATATTCCTTTGAATTTTTTTAATACTATCATAAAATAAATATATTATGACTTTTAACCCTCTGACTGCTCAATGCTCAATTTACGGACCAAAATCGCTTCAAAAATTGTATATTTTTGTTGTTGCATATTTTAAATCTATATATATTGGAGAATTGAAAAATAAATTTTTTCTTTCTGGAACAGATTTTTTATATAGATTTTTATCATGAGAAAACTGAGTTGCCAGAAAAACAAATTTCAGATGTTACCACAAAAAAAAATTAATAAATTGAATTGAATTACAGTTAATTTCTATTTATTGCATAATATAAAAGTGTAAAATGTATGAAATTTAAAAAAAAACGTAAAGCACTGAGAAAAAAATTACTTATAACGATATCTTAAGGCCGAAACGTAAATTACACGTCTAATACTGTATATAATTTATTTCAGTGGTTAAACGGGGAAATAGCGGGATGTGCTCCTCGATAAAAGAAGAAAAACACATACCCGTGGAAATCGCGGGATAAGCAGCCAGAGGGTTAATTTTCCTTCGGTTTGGGTTAGAAAAATTCCACTTTATACTTATATTTTAGAAAATATGTTTTTACAATCTTTTTATTTTGTTCTTAATTTTTCATTTCCTTTTTTTCGATTTTCCCATTTTGTTGCATTAAAGCCTTTAAAATTTCCTTATGTTAACGCTTTTTCACTGTGATAGTGGACTTTGCTACATTTCGAATGTTGAAAAGGCAGTAAAATATTGATTTATTAAAATTAAATTTTGTTTGTTTGTTGTTGAAAGGTTTTTTTAATCTGGTTGTTAAAAAATTTGATTGTGCTTTCTCTGTTTTCTCAGGCTCATGTTAGATTATTTTTATTTATTTACATATATTTTTTATTTAACCTCTTGTATTGTAGTATGGTATTTTAATATTTATTAATTTTTGAATTTTGTGTAGTTTCCATATTTATGTATAACATTTTTCTGTAAGTGAATATACGCGGCTCTAAAACATGTTCAAAATTACATTCTTATTTTACAAATGCTATATTTCATTTTCTATGACGGATTATTTCTTTCATTTGTTTTCATTGCTTTTTTACGCCTAGGTTAGAACTTAATTATATTTTGCAGTTTACCTTCTTGATATTTTTATCATGTATTATTTCATGTATTTATTTCGAGCAGTACTTTTTTTCTGTCTAACTTTTTGCAATTAAAAAAAAAATTTTTTTTCTTTTATTTTTTCTGTATTTAAAAAACATATATATGCAATATTTTATTGTGATTTTAAGGAATTGATTTTAAGGAATTCTATTTAGTTTCATTTCATATTTTCCATATTTTTTTTAAATTTATTCCAACTATTTTGTTATATTAATGGAATATTATGTGTGTGAACAAACAATGCAAATTAATTTGTAGATGAAAATTAAAAATGTAACATTTAAAGAGAAATATTTCTGCGGTTTTTTTTTTTTTTGGTTCTCTGTCTCGCCTTTTTTAAAAGGTATAGATTCAAGTTCTTAGTAAAATTATCAAATTAAATTGCACAATAAATAGATATTAATATGTTTATAATTTTGATTATTCATTTTCGTTTTCCAATTTTGCTTAAATTGTATTTTTTTTCTTAACTATTTCCTATTGTCACCAGAAAGAAAAGTTAGCCAATAAGTTCTAAGCATATTTCATTTTATTTTCATTGCCTTTGCTGATATTATTCTCGTTATTTCTATTAAATCACGATAAGTGTGTGTAAATGTAGAGAAAAAGTATATTATGAATATTTTTAAATTCCAAATTCGTTGCATCTATGCAAAGAGTTGTCTCAAAAAAATACATATACTTACCCCTGTGGGTAAATTTCCAGCCATATCATTGCATATCATGCCTTTAGGAGAATATTGTAATAGAGTACTTCCGTCTCTAAACTTGCACACTACTTGACAAATTTTTCCTTTCATCTATAAATAAATGTTTTTTTTTCAAGCAATCTTCCTTCATTTAGATTAACATTATTGGCTAAATTTTAAATAAATTTTAGATAAAAATGCAAAATTGTGATTATATATTAGAATATCATGTGAAAGACAGTTGGACAGTATCTCTCCTAGAATCTTTTTCTGTTTTAGAAATCTGGTGGTCCTTCGTGATTAGATAATAGCACTCTTATCAAAGCTACAACATTTTCACTCTCCAATTTGATGATATTGATGTACGTTTTCAATCCTTGAATATTCTTAAAACGTGACTGTTTTCTTTATTTAAAAGTACTCATATAAGGTTTTGTCATTATTAAAGCCATTAACTTTAATTACTTTAAAAGCGTTTGACTTATTCAATGGCTTGGCTTATATATATATAGTAGTGTGTGTGAGTGCCTTTACAATCTCACTTATAACTTTACTTAAGAAATTAATTGAAAACAAGATTTTTCTGCCCTGTAATTTCTAGTATTTAACCAATTCAGTCTTAGGGATAATAAAAAGTTAGATATTATTGATTAAAAATTAGTCTTACATTATTTCTCATTTTACCTTTATAACATTCTTTAAAATCAGTTTGTTTTCCTCGGCTAAAGTCTCGCATACCTCTTTTTCATCCTCAGTGGGTTTAAATAGAGATATTTGTTGTGTTTTTTTCAACATTCCAAATTTGGCATCGCAAATCAAAGATCCCTGTAAAAATATAATTGTTCTTTTCTTGATATAAACAACAATACAAATACTTAAAATGAATAAATCCTAACGTTATTATATCAAAAAATGTAGTTTTAGGGGGAAACTTAAATATAGCAATAATAAATTATCGTTGACTTACCTTCGAGACCTTTTGATGTAAATTGCACAATACATTTGTGTGTGATAGTTCTATATCTTTCCTAGACTGATGCACCATTTGTGCTATGAAACAAACAGTTCTTGTGTGGAAGTAATTAACCATTAATCACTCTATTGACTTTTAAACCTTTTTTTTTTAATGTTGCTCATTAAATGCGACTTCTCAAACACTTTGCCATCTGTTATGTACATTCTGCAAAATATTTTACATTGTATTTTAATTGCTTACCTATTTAACAATTAATGTAAAACGTCGCCATTGTTAAGATAATGTATGTATTTTATAGTCTTTAGTTCCTGAATAAGAAAATGTTTTTCCCCCCTTTTTTCATTTTCTTTAGGCTTTGTACCAAAATGTTGAAACCAGAGGCATTGTAATCGAAAGAGAAGGCTTACCGCTAAGCCGCTAAACAGCTATCAGTCGTTAATATTTGGCACACACGTACTTCTTTTGTGGCTGCGTCAGTCTCGTTACCTTAGTAGCCACACCATGTATATATATATGTGTGTGTGTGTGTGTATACGTATCGAAGTGCATATATATATTTATTATATATATATATATATATATATGTGTGTGTGTGTGTGTGTTATGTGGGGAGGCGCCTTTGTGTTGCTAAAATAATTCTAATAATCAAATCTATGTCACAAAAATATATTGCGCTCAAGAGAAGCGTTCACTATGAATACAAAGTTAATTGCAAAAAAAAGATAATTAGCTATTAAAAAAAGATAACTAGCTATTATAAATTCATTAACGTACTTTCAAAGACATTTATAGACCTTTCCATCCAGCATCTATTTTTTATTCGTTTAAATCCATCTATTCTTCATCCATCTAATTTTTCCTATCTAACTATCGCTTAAAAGTAGTAATAGCAGTTCACGTACATACTGTTAATGCAAAAAATAATTTATAATTTTAAAATTGTGTGATATTTTTGTCATACATTATAAAAGTGATTGCGCCATGAGTTTTCCGTGTATATTATTATCCAAATTTTGAAAATCAAATACATAGATAAATAAATTTAAACATCATAAACCAGTCCCTGGCCAAAACAGACAAATGCATAAAAAGATTCAATGGAACGCAATATATTAAGAAAATGTCTATCTTTAAATAACTGATGTTTTTCAACCATCATTTATAATTTTTTTTTAATTTTTTTTAAAGATATCTGTAGTAAAAGTAAATCAGATATCCTTGCTTGTAATAATTCAGGAGTTCTTATGAAATAATGCTTTTGTAATATAATATTCCTCGGTAGTAATTGATGTTACGAACATACATTTGTATTTTTTCCCCCAAATATCTTTTTTTAAAACTACAAAATTGCATTTTATCCTTAAATGAAATAATTATTAATGTAACAAAAATATATAATTCTAACTTTCCGATTATTTCTGATTCAATTTCAATATGATAAACTTAATTATACTGCACCGTACGGAAAAAATTCAACTAAAAACAAATAGTTCAATTGACTCACCAATGCAAAGACTATGAAAAGGCAGAGAGGCAAATAAACTGAAGTCATCGTGGTTTCTTCTTATGACTTTCTTGTGAAAATCACTTTTTAACCCACACATTTATAGTTTTTTGGCTCTTCATTTATTTTTTTTCACCTGATGCATTTCCATTCGAATATTTTAGTCAGCTGTTCTTTCATCGTGTTTAAAAGAATTTGTAACCGCGTAATAATGTAATATATTGCCTACCGGGTTTTAACAGATGGATAGTAATAGCGGATTATGGAAATAATCATATAAGTCATGTTATATATTTCGTATTACCTTTGATAGATAATTAGTTTGGACGAACACAAACTCTTTAGTTGATAATGCAGACAGAATTATCAAGTCATCTATCGTGAACAAAAAATTCTCTAAATTGCAATTGCGTACTATGTGTGTTACTTCATTTTTTATACATTATTCATTCTTTTAACTTTCTAATTCCTGAATACAGTTACTAATTTTTAATGTTATGCGTTTCTTAAAATGTTTTACTAATCTCTTTCCTATATCTTTCATACTACTAGATTACTACTTATGATTTTCAACTTTAATTAAACTGAAAACCTATGTGAACAATTTAGAGCTTTGAACTTAATGATAATATCATAGTAGAAAAACCAATTCTGATGTTCAACTCTTCACTTGAAAACCATGATCTATTTATGCAGCTAATATAAGCTTTAAAGTATTAGTATATACATATATACAGGTGGAGGACAAAATAATATGAACACCTGTGAAAAGGTATGACGTATTTCACACCTGCAGTACAGCCGCGCCACCTGCTATAGAAGTCTGCCACCTAGTGAGCGTGAAGAGAAAGGTATCAGTCTCTTTAACAGCAGTCACCTGCATTGCATACGTCTATCGAACTGTCTGTGATAAGTTGAAATTTCAGACCTGTCAGAGTTCCAAAAAGGAATGATTGTTGCAGCGCGTTTAAGTGGAGCATCAATTACAGAAGCAGCAAACCTTTTGGGGTTTGCAAAGAGAGCGTTATCAGACGTTATAACAGTGTACACGAAAGAGGGTAAGACGACGTCTTCAAAGCACAACAATGGCCGAAAGTCAAAGCTTTCTGATAGGGATAGACGGGTCTTGGAGGGCATAGTAGCCCGAAAGCACAAGCAATCGTTATCCGAGATAACATTCGAAATGAACAATCATCTCAAGGACCCCGTTTCAACAAAAACTGTCAAAAGGGAACTTCACGTTGCGAACATTTATGGCAGAGTGGCAATTCGTAAGCCCTTGGTGACAGCAACTAATGCTTTCAAGCGACACCAATGGTGCAGAGATCACAAAGACTGGTCCCCACAGTATTGGAAACAGGTAATATGGTCAGATGAATCGTCATTCTCCCTATTTCAGAAAACCGGACGTGTTTATGTCTGGAAACCGCTCAGAGAAGCGTTTAATCCTGAATGTATCTTGCCGACTGTGAAGCATGGGGTTGGCTCCATTATAGTATGGGGTGCGATATCTTGGCGCGGTCTTAGACCACTTGTTATTCTTCATAGGAGAATAAAATCCAATGTCTATCTAAGCATTCTAGGGGATTACGTCCACTCTTTTGTCCAGACTATATTCCCTGAAGAGCGACCGTTTCTTCAAGGCGACAACACCCCTATCCACACAGCTAGGTGTGTTCAAGCATGGTTCGAAGAGCATGACGACGAAGTTGAGCATCTTGCCTGGCCCCCTCCGTCTCCGGACTTGAATATAATTGAACAATTATGGGAATATTTGGATTCCAAACTTCGTCCCCTATTTCCACCTCCATCCAGCCTTTCGGAATTAGAGACCGTTCTACAGAAGGAAGGGCTTAATATTCCTTTAAATATTGTCCATGACCTTTATGCATCTATCCCACGTCGCATTAAATCTGTACTTCAGTCAAAAGGTGGTCCAACCCCCTATTAATAAAGATTTTCCATTATTTCACATGTGTTCGTATCATTTTGTCCCCCATCTGTATATATATATATAGTTATAAATTATTAATTATGAAGTACTTTTACACTTTTATATTACCATATAGATATTTAAAATTTCGACTGAGTTATTTAACATTATATTACTTTGGATTATTATTATGATTAAAATGTTTATTCAAAAACTAAAAGGAATTAGAAAATTCTGAAAATATATTAATAATATGAAAAAAATGTGAAACGATTCCTTTTTTTTGAGAATAGTATTAGAATTACATAAGTTCCATAGGTTGAATATAACATAACATTTATTAATAGAGATGCTCTTATACATGAAAATTATTAAAAATCCTTATGCTTAAAAAATAGTTTCTACATACATTTATCTTTACTTTCCCTATTGATTTTTCACTACAATCAAAGATTTGAATAGGTAAGATCTGAGTTGAATTAATGTTACTCTAATTTTTCAATTCTCTCTCTCTCTCTAGTTTTCGAATATTTATCACGCCACTATATAAAAAATACTTTTGTAAGCTTATAAAATATAACAAAGATTTCATTTTAAAAAATCTGAATAAACGTAATATTTAAAGAAAGACTCATACACAGGATATAATTTTTACATTGAATGGAATAAAAATTGACTATGAAAAATGAACAATACTTTTATTTAGTCAATAAAATATCAATACCCAGAAATAATATAGAATATTACAATAAATAAAATTAGAAATTTTTTTATATAAATGGAATATACATTTTTCGTAACATCATATTCGGTATTTCTTGTCAATCTATTCTATTCAATCTTTGTTATCTTTCAAGACTGAAATTGTTCATATTCTCATCACTAAATGGGGATAAATTTTATCATCTATATTCCATAAATCTGGTTTTTACAATCTTTCACGCAGTAATAAAAAGCAAACAGCTAGAACATAGAGAAAACTCACTTAAAATGTTTCAATACTGTTTTTATTATGAAGATACAGGTACAAGCATCTTAACATTAAAATATCGTAATCAACCTTTTAAAAAGTTTCCATGCGTATATCATACTATTTTTGTGTGTTTTAATGTAGTTTCGACTTATTATCTTACAATTAAAGACAACATAGAAATATAGTCATGGCTTAAATGAGAATCAACTCGAGGGCTATTGGAGACAGACCACATAATTTTGAAACACAGATAAGTGACGAGGATGACATGAGAGCTGGCACCACCATTTTTAAGCTTCCATATTACGCCTGTGGGAGGAGTTCGAGCATCGACAGATTTAAAATGCATTAGACCCGGCTAAGCGGCGGGTTTTTAGTGGCATCGGGGCTCAAATCAACGATTCGACGAAAATCGCTCGGACGTGATTTTGATCTCTAGCTCTGTAGCCTGGTGGTCACGGTCGTAGACTCGTGACCATGACCACTCGGTAATAGTGGCCATACGACACAAATCAAACTGTTCTCTTTCGGATTTTTTTCGTGGGGATTAGGTGGTTTAGCTATACAGCGCTACTCGCCTTTTCGCTAGTATTTATCATAACTTTTCATTTCAATACAATACGACTTGTTTTCTAAAAGCTAAAGTATCACATTTGTACAATATTATAAACGTGTGCATATAGCGTACTTTTCTTTAAATTGTTCTCGTATCCCAGCAGATGTTCTTCGTACACTGTTTTATAAAATCTGCACTGTAGATTGCCTTATAAAATTAATTAAACTAAAAATCACAACTTTAGCTTATCATAAGTTTTAAACTATTATCGCATTGTAATAATTTCTATTGTGCACCGTGATTTTTATTAGTAGAATAATATTCAATTCGATTAACATTCAATGTTTAAAATTAATTTTGTATTTATCAAAAGGACGAAATACTTTATCAGATATTGATACACAGGTTCAGAATGTACGTGTAAGCTAAAGTACGTGTTTTTATTGCTTGAATTCCATCTAGAGTTACTTATCTTTGGTATTCTTGTTAAATCTATACTCACGATTGATAATCCAGGAAAGTCGCTAATCCGATTCCTAACATTCCAAGCGCTTTAGACATATTTAATACACTCTGCTGACAATATTTCCATTCCTTTTATGTAAAATTTGAAAATGTCGAAGACGAAACCAATTTTTGAAAACCTATCGAAATTGATTCCCCTAAATAAAATTTTAACAAATATAATCCCCATGAAAACTTAAAACTTTGCATATATTATTATCATATTTAAGGCTTTAATGATTTCGAAATATCACGTGCATACAATGTTATCTTTATGCCTCATTAAATTATCAGCTAGCCATACAAAACTTTATACATACAATGTCAAAACAAACAATATCTTTCGAGCTACTGAATTATAGTATGTCCCAAGCATTTTAGTTGACAATTTTTAATTAAAATATTAATTGATTTTTTTTCAGAGTCAACTTATTTTTTAATGGTCTGTATAGATGAATTATCAAGATTCTTAGCTTTGCACCTTACCTATAAGTATTCAGAGCTTTACACTTTGCATATAAGTAATAAGAACTTCAGGTCTTATAAGTTGAATCAAATAGATTCAAGTCCCGATTCCACTAACACAGCCAAAAGGAATAATAGTTTTTTTTTTCCTTTAAATCTAAATTCTAACTTAAAATTCTGATATGTCGTTATATAGCTATTATAAGAATGAGGTACCTCCTCAGATATTATCTTCGTCGTCTGATCAAGATAGATTTCAATTTATCATACTTGTCAGCAATAACCCATTATATACTTTATCGTTAATTAATGTAAACAAGACAAAAAGTTGCAAGCCATTCTGAAGTTCCTAAGCCACGTAGTATTGCAGACGGAAATTTACTCTGTAGTAAATAATATATTTGAAAAAGTATGCAATGGTATTATGAAAGCATGTAAATTAAATATAAATCATTATTTTTAAATCGGTTTTCAAAATGATAAAAAAAAGTATTTATAAGTAAACAGATGTTCAAATAATTAATATATAAAAATATTCAAAATTTAAGAAAAACAAAAATTTCTCCGAACTATCAACAACATTGCAATAAAATTCTCTCTGGATACAATAGTTGATCCTTTCCCTTCCTAATAGAATAGCTCACAACTTTCACTCAGGAATAATATTTGAGAATAATTTGTTATTCTTAATGCTTTACCTGAGCAAGATGAAATAAAACTCGTCAGAAAAAGGTAATGAAAACATTAAACAAGATATTTTTTTTGCAATCGTCACGACAAGGGGAGCATCAAACTTTTCACCGAAATATATATAGTTATATTTCAGTTTTTTTTTTTTTTTTTTTGGTTTAGTATTTATTAACGTCATTCTAGAAGCAACATGAGGGCTATTGGCGACGGACCTCGTAATTTTGAATCTCGGTCAAATGACGAGGCGAACACCTGGGCTGGCACCTCCTAACTTCCACACCCCACCAACGGAAGGACTTGGAGTCACGACAGATTTAAAGTGCATCAGCCCCGGCTACACGGCGGGTCTTTAGCGGCCAAGGATCAAACTCACGACTGAACGAAAATCGCCGACCTCGAATCCGAAACCATGACCTCTAGGTTACCGCGGCCATGTAACAATTCTCGGCTCCGACTTCAACTCCGACTCTGGAACAATTGCTGAACACTAGAATCACTTAACCTCAACTTCTCGAACCAATCAACCTCTATTTCAACCTCTCTATTGCGACTCTCAGTCTGATTTTATATATTTCCTAACTCTCCTGCTTCACTTTATTTCTACCTGTTTTACATAATCACGTTTCATTTTTTGTTGGGCAAAGGTTGCTTAGCAAAAGCAATCAATCTTAATTAAAAGTCCCCAAAGTTAGTGAAGAGAAACCGCGAATAGTGCAACGTCACAAGGTATCACTTTATATTTAACGACAGTACGTTAAAAAAAGAATAAAAATTGACATAACAAAATAATGTTTATGCTGTGGCTAAGTCGAAATGCTTCATCAAAGTTGAAAATAGAGTAAAATAAAACTTTTGAGTCCTCCCCAATATGAATGATGTATTTCCATTTTGTGTAATTGAGAAATTAATTGATTATAGGAACTTTAATTCCTTGAAAGAACGTGGAACAGTTTTTCGAAATAGAATTATTTTTAAGAACTTTAAAATTATTTATGAATGTAATATAAAAAGTGCTACATCTATTATATTAAAAGAACATTTCATCAATTCTGTCGAAAACAAATAATGTCTCACAATCTTTGGTAAAATTCGTTCTAAATGAGTTGAAATGCTTGAAATCACTCTAGAACAATCATTTTCCTTCCTGTTTTAATTTCGAAGATTGAAAAATGCATTTTCTATTTTACACCTACAATATAATTTACAGAAAGTCTTCAGAACTACATTATAAAACTTTTCGTTACCTTTCTTTTATTTTCAAACAATATTTTCGCCGTTTGTCTCTAGAAAATGTTAGATTCTTAACTTTATTTGTCAGATTTTCTCCTTTCTGTTTCGATAGACAAAAACTAAGCTGAGTATCGCCGTTGATGAAAGGTATGATTTAAATGCAATTTTTGCACTAATGATTTTTAATTTCAAAACTTAAATATAGTTGATTCAATTTTACATCTGCCATTTCTATGAATGTTTGTTATTTAGTCATGTTTTCCTTTTTGTAATAGAATTAAAACTTGTAATAAAACTTGGATTAATTAATTTGACAAAAGCTCTTACTATTAATGTGTTCTAATCAGATATTAGCATTGAACTTGAAAATACATCTGTTTCGGTAATTTTTGTAGTGTTATAAATCAACATAACTGTTTCTTTATGGACCGAGTCAAATTTCAGAACTCTCGTTTTCGTTCTAAAAACAAATTTAAATTTAATAATTAATGTAGATAATTTATTCATATAGCATTGTAGGGAATCATTCTATTATTGTGAAGAAAATGGATCTATTATATTTCAAGGTAGGATAAATAAATATGAAATTTTAAGTAGTGAATTTTTAAAATATTGAACTATTGCAGAATGATATAGCAAATTACTACATATGTGACAATTTTCTCACATTGGGTAAACTTGTACTCAGCATAAGTTTGAAATCTCCTTAACCATATAATAATAAGATATTTGAAATAAGCTTAACATTGTCAATTAAGAAAACATACTACAACAATATTTTAATTTAACATCGAAGCAATGTAAGCAGTTAATACAAGTTCTAAAATTTGAAATAATAGAAATGCAATATGGGTGGAATAAAAGAAATCCATCATTATAAAAACAGCAATAGTAATA
>BMAW01097996.1:1635-18908 GCA_019974015.1 Nephila pilipes | reverse complement strand
AAAAAAAAACTATGATACAAGCCCCGACAATTATACAAAACTCATGTAATCATTTTAGCAATTTCTACCAAATTACTTTATTGATACAGCCAGCAAGATTACAAGTTATCATGTGATTGATCTTTTGATTACGATTTTCATAAGATATTTTCAGCCAATTAATCCCATCTGTTAAACTTATAATGCAATAAAAGAATGTGTATTGAATAATAACTTAAATATTACTTAATGCTTCTGTATGGCAAGATTACAATTAGGTATATATATACATAAAGCTATAAATATATATAATTTACCCACGAACAAAAAAAACCCCTCAGATTCCAAGCTTACCAACAGCATTCTAACTTTGCTACATTTTATCATTTTAATTAAATGATAAATTGCTGCATGATTCGGAAGTTGTCAGTTACGTATTATTCGAAACGCAATGAAACACCTGCAGAAATTACTGAAAGGTTGTTTACCTACGTTTTTTTGCGTAGTTTATTTACCTCCAATTTTGATTGAATTCCACGCTCCTTAAGGACAACTCGGAAGCTCACGCGTGCGCACATCTACATCGTGATTTGCCAGCATTAATTAATCACTCAAATCAAGGGGCGTGTCGGAAGGTGACGTCATAATCAAAAGACCGCGTGACCCACGTTTGTATTACTTAAAGAAGTCATATGTCGTGCAGCGAAACGGCCAAAACGTAGGTACGCTGCGTTGTATGCGTCCTTAAAAAGCGATGCGTACTGTTTTGAATTATGTGATCTGGTTTCTTGATTTTAAGCGGAATTGGAGGTATTTGATTATACAGTTATTAAGACTTCCGTCTACCCGCCATTTTTTTTTC
This sequence comes from Nephila pilipes, assembly GCA_019974015.1. Lineage (NCBI taxonomy): Eukaryota > Metazoa > Arthropoda > Arachnida > Araneae > Nephilidae > Nephila > Nephila pilipes. The sequence continues at coordinate 18,067 of BMAW01097996.1, read as the reverse complement.
GTGAACGTAATGTTAATCTTATGGGAAATTTCGACTTTAATTCTGACATCTTTATTATTTGATCTATTTGAATGCAATAAAGTGCATCTACAAAAGCAAAAAGTAATGAATGCTTATTCGGAATATCTTTTCTTCCCCCCCCCCCTGAAAAACCAGAAAACTCAAAAACGATTCATTAAATTGGGTAAAAATATTTCTTAAAAAAATCGGAAGGCGAAAGTAATTACACAGAAGCATTCATTATTTTTTGTTCTTTCAAATGCACTTTATTGTATTCAAATAGATCAAATAGTAAAGATGTGAGAATTAAAGTCGAAATTTCATAGGATTAACATTACGTCCACGAAATCAAAATGGCGGGTAGATGGGAACCTAAGTAAATTTATCAAAAGTTGCTTGTAATTGATAGAGAATCAATGATTACGTTTTAAATATAATAAAACGAAACAAAGATCTAAAGCAGTTTTAGCTTTAGATCTTTGTTTGTTTCAGCAAAAAAAAAAAGTTACTTAAAAGAAAATGGTATCATGGTAAAACTATTTTTTCTATCAATTAACTTTTTATTTATTTAATATATTGAAGTACACGAGTGTATAACCATAAAATTTTCAAGAGTAAAAATAATTTTTACTTTTTAAAAATTTAATTACTTATTTAGAATTAGAATTGTTAATAGAAAAATACATGTATAAAGCAAAAATAAATATTCACGGGAAATGTAATACATGAAAATATTGGGTCTCAAAATTTTGTGGTAAAGTGTTTTTCTAGGTAAAAATTAGGCTTAAGTATATGTTGATCGAGCTTCCAAAGATGCACATTTTTAGCAACTAGGGATCAAATTTTGTACACCAAGATATACACGAATTGTTTTTTCCTAGTTACTAACTTTCCAAACTGTTAAAAGTTTTTGAAAATTTAGTATTACTAGAAATCTAAAACTTCTTTTCCTCTTATATTTATTTAAGTATTCTCAAGTTCAAAAGGGTTAAATTATCCCCAAAAATAACAATGAATTTGTAACTAATTCCTTATCACAAATCGCATTTCGGGAAACGAGTGTGTCGTATTACAAAAAAATCCCATTATATGACCACCGCATATTTTTAAATCTGAAAAGTTTATCTATGCTTGTGGATTCCATGTCCACAGTCTTCGTAAATAACAGAAAAAAATCCAAAGTCAAGCACAATAATCTTTAAGCTTAATTTTCCACTTCCCTGTAGGTTATCAAGATGGTCTGTAACGTGAACTAATACCCGCTACATACAGATAAATAAAAAAAAAAGTCTTCATTTTCTAATATAATCTTTCTTGCGACATACGAAAGAAAAATCACAAATCTCCCGCAGAGATTCCCTCGAGGCGTATTTCTTCTGAGCTTTCGCTACCGTTCGCATGTTATCAACCAAACAATCTGACTTTTGAATATCCAGCTTTAAATTTGCAACTGACTGCATTTGGCCTGGAATGTTTCAGAATGAATTCTGTATATTTGAACTTCCTGATTTACTCTAATTGAACTAGATTTGTATCTTTGCAGCAGAATAAAAGTTTATCCTAAATAGTTGCTAAGTGACTTGCGAAAGAAAGATCTAAATGAGTTTGGATGGATTCTTGAGAAGTTCTGTTCATATTGTTTCAGATCTCGCAGAAAGTTTTGAAAGTTGTATTGAAAACACTTCCTGGATAGCGAAGACCTATTGAAAACAACTGCGAAAATATGCTCGAATTAAAGAAATTTATTTTTTACCTCATTTTCTCTGAATTTAGTTGAGTTTGCTTGAGAAATGACACAAAAGGTCATTGTAAATGAGCCACAGAAGAAAAAAAGACGTAAATGAGTTTGGTGGAGGTTTTTAGAATTACTGATTTTTTTTTTTTTTTTGTTGTTGTTGTTAAATTTCGTAGAATGTTTTGAATAGTATATGGAAAATATCTCCTCGATTGCGGAGCCCTATTGAAAACAATTTCGAATAAATAATATTTGCATTAAAAAGTTCTGATATCCTAATTTTCTTTAATTTGAAGTGATTTCGCTTCTGAAATGGCATTGAAGTTCATTCTAAATATGCTGCAGAAAATAAATGACATTAAGGAGTATGATAGATATTCAAGAAGTTCTGAAGTTTTTGTATCAGACACAGAGAAAGAGATAATTTGTAGAATGCTTAAAATTGAACAGCTATTATTTTTCGGTAGGGAAATGACACAAAAGAAATTGCGTATAACAATTAACAATAGACAATTGTGGATAACAATTAACAAAAAAAAATTTTAAGGAAGAACTTTTAAAATTTTTTATAGACTTAAGTTTCAATTGATTCTGTTTTTGACGTGCGTGGGCATAAATTCAATCCTAAATCCCTTAAAAATCAACCAAATAAATAAATAAATTTGAAGAATTCTAGAAAAAGTTTAACATTTCTTACAAAAAATTTTACCTCGTGAGAAACCACCGTATAAAAAAAATAAATATTATGATTTGATTTCTTCGATTGAGAGTAATTGATCTACCTTTTTCTGTCTTAAACCTAACAAAGAATTATGATTCTAAAGAATTATGTAATCTTCATCAATTATTCTAACTGAAATTGATGCTATTTTTAAAGTGTCATGAAAATTAATCATAAAGTTTTTTTTTTTTTAAATATTCTACAGAAGAGAAAAAGTAAATAACTTTGAGGGATTTTTAAGAAACTTCATCTTTTTTAAAAAAAATTATATCTGTTCCCACAGCAAAAATACTTCTTTTTTCAAAAAGAGAGATATTATTAATTAAAAATAATTTTTGAAAAATAGTTGATTATTAAAACTGAACTAAACTGTAACGAAATTGCTCAGAACTTTTCAACTTTCTTGAATTATCTATATTTTAATACTGGAAAAGCACACTTAACATAAGAAATTTGTACTCAAAAAATATAAGAGATATGTATTCTCAACAGATATATGTAATCTCTGAAGAAAAGAAAACATAGTTGAGTTTGATTATACTTTTTGAAATTAGAATTCGGTTTGCACGGAACTTTAAATTAAGTATGATTACTGTGTTCCAACTGCTAAAATTTATTGGGAAAAATTCTGAAGAATATTAATATTGAATAAGCAAATCACATTTTCTTTAATACAAATTAGTTCTAATTTCGAATCATATATCATTAAAGTTATTAAATGTGGGAATATAGATTTTTTGAAAATATTCCGAAAAGTTGAATCATTTTTTTAAAAAATTAGTAATGGTTAGTTAGTAGCATATTTTAAGTTAAAGCCTTTATTGGTTCATTGTCAGAAATATTACAAATATTATTGAATTAAAGAAACTTCAGATTTCTTATTTTCTTTGATTGAATTACATTCTTTAGAACAACATTTAGATTACTCTGAATGGTAGCTGAGTAATCTCTAAAAAACCAGAACACTTCGGTGAATTATTTTGTAATTTTCTTTATTTTGAATCAAATATGTAGATATATTATAATATTCAAAGGAAAATTGTTAATAACTCATCGTTATGATAATTTTTTGAAAAAAAAACCCATCTCCGTCGAAACATGTTATGTATTTACCAATGTTTATTGTTATCGAATTAGATCAATGATCTTGGAACAAAAAAGATATCGCAAATAGTTCTTAAATAACTGAGGAAAGAAACTGCATAGATAACGATGAATCATGAATGATTGATAACGGAGATTTTTTAAAAAATTCTTAATTTATTTTTATAGTTCTACGAGTTAACATATTGTTTTAAAAAGTTTCAAATTAAATAACAAACATTTCCAAGGCGGAACAAGCTTTCGTTTTTTACTTTTTCCATCCAGTTTCTGTGGAGTTTTCCCCACACGTACTTAAAGACCCGAATTCCACTTATTTATTACTTTCCTTTTCTAAAAGAATGCCATATAATAAATATATCAAATTTTATTGTTCCAATTTTCTTTTTCTTATGACGCACGTGGTGGGAAAACGTTCGCTCTCAAATGTACTCAAAGGTTGTTGACCATGTATATTTTTAATTAAAAGAAATATATTTATGTCCTGCAATATTAGATCAGCTTTAAAAAATTAATTGATCAAAACAATACTCACAAAATGCATTAATATTTTTTTCAATGCAAAATATGCATGTTTTATTACCTAGCATCTCTGCTGAAAGAAATAAAGTAAGTTTGAAAATGACAGTCTTACATTATTAAATTAAAAATAGTATTTAAATGTATTTATATGTATTAGCCTTTCAAAGGATTGTTGTTTTAGTCGGTTTTTTTGGTGTACCAGATCATTTTTGGCGTACCAGATCACTTTTCAATTTTTAATCGTATGCTTTAATTCTAAATATATTTAGCTGGTATAGTATTCAAATTAATGATTTATCGTTTCCTTTCATTTTTTAATTACATTTATCTCATTTGCTTTAATTTTACTATCGGAAAAGTTTACTATTGTCCATTTCTCGATATTTAATTGTTTACTTTAATTCTTATATACTTAATTGAGTAATTTAATAATAATTATAAAAAAATCGCACCTTTGGTGTCAAAATCTGCTCTTTGCAAAACATTGCACATAAAACTTTTTATAAAGATTATTTATATTTTGATTATAAAATTATAATAAACTACCTTAATATAAAAAAAAACTATAAAAGATTGATTATTTTTTTCTCTTATTCAAACTCGCGCTTGGAGCAACAAGAGGGCTAATAGGGATGGATCTCGTAGTTTTAAAAATCGGTCTAGAGACGAGAACGACACCTGAGCTCTCCTCTCCAAACTTCTAGACCACGCCAAAAAATAGTGAACTGAAAATATATGTAAACATAATTTTTTTAAAAAAAAAAATCAGTGATCTGTCCATTTTGCACATAAATTTTAATCTCTCAAACAATTATCCAAAATATCCACAATAAAATATGACTAAGATCTTTCTTAAGATTACAAACACAAAAGAAACAATTAACTTAAAATACTCCTTTAAAAACTGTCGATTTTTCTGATAACTTATTTAAACGATAAAACGCTTAATTCCGCACTTAAGTTTTTGCTCACTTTCTTATATCTCTGATTTAAATGATGTTTTATCTACTGGTGTATTTTACATCCCATCGGTATAAACTGTCAAATTTAATTTAATATGAATAATACTTTAATGTTACTATATACTAGAACATAATTCATGATGTGTTAGCTCATTAATTGATAAATTATCATGGCTTTAAAATTAATTTAATTAACGATTAATGATATTTAATTTCTCGTAAATCATTGCTACCATACTGCATATGACAACATCATATATAAGGCACTAATTCATTATTTTGTAAATTGTTATTGAATTGCTATGCTAAAAGAATTTGATTAATGATGCATTAATTTAGACTTCTATTAACTTGTTTTTATTGATTTTCATAAACATTATTATATCATAAGGAACTGATTTAGCTTTAATGCACTCATAATTAGATTTCTACAAAGGCGAGTCAAATATAAACGAGACTTTTTTTTAAAATATCTTTTTCGAAATTCTACACGTACCAAAAAATTACAATATCACTTAGTGTTATTTTTATAACCTCCTTAAGATATACAAATTTCTTCCAATGTATTTTATTGGGAGTGTTTGTACTTGTGTTTGATGAAAAGTGGTTCGTATGTGCATGGAGTAAATTATGCACTAATATCCGACATATATATATATATATATATATATATATATATATAATGATATTAAATGTTTGTTATAACAATAATTGGACGTTGCGAATACATGGCCGAAATGAATAGTCCTTTTTTTCATAACAAGAATATTTATTGATTATTTATTGATTCTAACACAGAGAGCGTTACGTACTGGCCACCAAGGACGAAGCAAGAGACCATACGAAGATTACAGCAGAGATGAGAAGAGAGGAGAGAATAAGAGAGAGAATTTTCTCTTTTCTTGATTTTTATATCAGGAATTTTCGGTAAGCGACGTCATAGAACACGTGGCACAGGATTAGGGATTCTAGGGAATTTTAACAAAAGACGGGGAGTCTAGTAGGGATTATTTTGGCAGATTTACAATCGTGAGAAAGCGGATTAAACAAATTTTATGAGCGCATGATCTAATAAATAAAAGGATAATTTGGAATTGGATCGGGAAATAAGAATGAACTCTTTACTTTTGAATTGGAGGGGAATGGCATATAATAGAAAATTAAATTATTATTATGAGAAATTATTAAATTAAAGTTAAATCTTTACATTACATATATACATACATATTACATACATACACACACACATACACACACACACACATATATACATATATATATGTAGGGGTGAATGTCCGTATATTTAATTCGATTTTATCACCTTTCGAATCTGGGCTTTTTTAAAGCCATTTCAAATTCTCACTTTAAAAACTACTTCTAACTTTACCCCTCTTGAGTCGTGGGAAGCGACTAAGCAACTAATTCTAAAAGTCCTAATAGAGAAATAAAGAAAGTTGTCTTATCGTTACAACACAATGCCGGTGCTAATTTATTAGCGATCAAAAGACATCGAGCAGTCTGTCTGGAACAATACGCTTCTCGGTCAAACATAATAGTCTGGCTGAAGACAGACTGGGTGCTGCTATTTTGTATGATCCAGGCATCGTATTGCCTTCCCTCGTCTAGTAATGACTATCCGCTCTCTTCAGTCGGATTTCTGGTTAGGTATACATTCTGCATCTCCCTCTCACACAAGAAAGTCCACGCGCTTTTCAAAATGAGCTCAAATTTGTAATTATTTTTGAACAAGAATATAGAAGAAATATTGTGACGATAGTTGAGTCAATGTACTGAGATTTACCTATAGTAATGGGACATTATACGAATGATTCATGATGGAATGTTTTTCTGTACTTTTATGTACAATAAAGGTTTATATTTTTGTACAGATGACCCAGCTCCGCGGGCCAATTTTGGCACTTGAACAGCGGCTTAGCCAAGTTTGGTCTACTCCATGGAATGAAAATCTCTATATTTCTTAGGCGTTTTTGAGGGGCTCGAAACAAAAATGGTCATCCGTAGATGCTATGTCCGGACTGCAAAGAGGAGGTTCAAGAAATATCCAGAGAATATTTCTCTTATTTTTCTTGTGTTACATCAAGCGTGTAATCTTGCATTCCTGGATAAGTAGCACAATGTGAATCGCAAGGGAGCAACTTTTAGCCCGATATACTACTGCAGTTAAATTTAACATCTGACTGAGCCTAGAAAGTCCCAATAGGTGGTGCCAACTTCAGTTTCTGTAGTTTTGAGCCTAGGACGCTAATTACTAGCTAGTGTCCGGGTGAAGTGGCTGACCCAAAGCTAGACCCCCAGTTAACTTCCCAAGCTAAATTCGTACAATTTATTGACCCCGGAGGAATGAAGGGTTGGAATGACCCATGACCAGCCATCAGAACCGAAGCCACCAGGAATTGACTCAGGATTGAATCAGACATTTATGTATATATATATGCCCTTTGCGTAAGAGCAAACCATTGTATTTTCGGGATGTACAATCTCATCGCATACCGTCTCTTTCTCTCTCTCTTTATATATATGTGTGTGTGTGTGTGTGTGTGTGTTTGCTCTTACTTACTGGTTGTCTAGGGGTTGGGTAATTCCATTACCGGATTCTATGATGATTTTGTAGGAATTCAATGAACAACTCAACTTGTTTTGCTTCGTTTAATATTTGCAGAAATGAAATAAGAAATATTTACACCCTGATCTATATACAGGTTATCTCTATTATTGGTAAATAGTTCTTCAGAGACGGATAGATGGCTGTATAATTAACTTTATCCCATATCGGCGATGGGCGTGGGAACGCGCTCGAGCGTTCGGAGCATACTTCCGACGCGAGTAATGTGAAGGAGAAGAGAAGCGGAAAATGGAGGAAAGAGAGCGAGAACGAAATGTCACTCAGTTTTATTCAGGAAAAGGTGGCGCTGCATGAGCTATCACATGACGCTGATTTGTGGTGCCAACTGTCGAAAAACTGAAGAACTGATTTTACAGTACATTGGAAAATAAAATTAAATATTTGATAATTAGCTGGAAAATCCTACACACACACATAATTAATATGTCTGATTGTAGTGATTGCAAACAGACATACTAACCACTACATCACAGGTATGCTCTTTTAACCTTTTCCAAAAGTTCACAGAAGTAACTATACTGTATCAATTGTATGTCGGTCATGAAGAAAATCGATGTAGATAATACTTGTGAATTCTGAAAAAAAAAAAAAAAAAAACCCAGCAGTGATAATTTTTTTCCAATTGATTACTTAGTTTTTGTTTTTAGTGTTTTTACTTTTTGTGAAACATTCCTATTGAACAAAATCTTGACCATTTTGTTTCAGGGGTGTTGGCAACCAAGTCAAGACATTTGTGGTTAAAAAAGCAGATATTATTCCAAAAGAAAGCCATCAAGACTGTGTGTTTTTTCTTTATAATCTGTATAAATATTAAGTTCTCTCGTTTTAAAATACAATCTGGTTAATTTTAGTTGACATTCATGAAAAACAGGTTGGTGATTATTCTTATATTGTAAAAGAAATTTTAACTAAATGTTCAAATTGCTTCGACTGTTGACTTTGAATGCTAATGAGAAAATATTATTTTTTGCCTGAATTTTGAAGAATAATTGCGTGGAATAACGGAAATTAGTCTAGCGTTATTAATTATGCAAACACCTCGAACAGACGAACTGCATAAACTAGATTGTTAACATACATGCGAAACATTAAGAATTTTAATGAGTCACAGAAATAGACGGATGATTTATTACTAAACATATCGCATGATAGCCAAATTTTGATATAACATGTTGTATGTCTACACTTAGAGCATCTCATTTTAGTAATGTGTATTTCCATGTCAAAGCCGAGAATTTTGGAACTTTTGCTAAGCTAATTTATGGATGTCGTGTCAGATACGGATCCATTATTTTGCAAAAAATACATAAGTCCTTTTTCCATTTACTGCGCACGAGGGATAAATCGTTAAATGTTGAACATTTTTTATATCTTTTTAGCTTTTATATATTTCTTGTTTTATGAGATAAATAATTTTATATGAAACGATCGTTCTTTTTAAGAAAATAAGTTGTTTTATTTTCGAAAATGTTAATGTTACACTGGTTTATTGAGTCGTCGCTCAAATGAAAAATCTGATGGTTGCTCCCGGATAACGGTAAAGTATAGTTAACATAGATAACGCACTCAGAATAACATAGATGATGCGCGCATAAGAACAAAAATGATAAATTTTGATTTCTATGTTTTTTAACATTACACTGGGGAGCAACACGAAGGCTATTGGAGACACGGACTTCTTATTTTTGAATCTCGATCAAGCGACGAGGACGATACCTGAGCTGGCACCTCCCTCTCCAAACTTCCACCCCACGCCAAAAGAAGGACTTGAGATCTTAACCAGATTTATAGTCCATCAGCCTCATTACACGGAACAACAGAGGAAGCGAAATATTACTTTCATCTTTTAACTTCCATTTTGGATTTTTGAGTGCAATCTTTATGCGAAATGGAAAGAAAAACTCATATAAATACATTTGAAGTCCGTACCAGGATCATTCATCAAATTTACTTTTCCTTTATCGAAATGTCTGGATGCATATCATCAACTTTTTCAGTGTTTTCCATACTAGAATTTATATCCTCTTCATACACGAAATATACCTCGAAATCAGGATTTCCTTCCCCACTTTTCGGTTTATATACAGAATTTAAATTTTGGATACATTTTTAAGAGAGAAATCAAGGGCCATGCTCGCACGGATCGGCTTTTATTCGAAAATATATGGTAGTTGCATGTAATAAATGGTATTGCATCCGCTACAAGAGCAGCGTTTCTAATTTATGCAATGTGCCAACTATTGGATATTTTCAAATACTCAAACAAAATGCTAAACAAAGTAAAAACACTCGATAGCTGGATATAAAAAAAAGCGAAGTAGCAAAAAAGTTAACACTGAATAAAACTGAAATTTCGATAATGAGAGCTTATAAATTTTAATGTTAGAACATTCATGTCATTTTGCATCGGGTTTGAAATGAATTCTTTATCTTTCACGCTCTCCAACGTATTAAAGTTCTTTAGAGATATTTACTTGTTATATATAAGCGTTAGTAGGGGAAAAAAAAGAGTTCTTTGGTGTTTTTGCCTAATGTGTATGAATGTGATCTAAATTTGGAATATTTCTTTTAGAATAATGTTCCAAATTAAAAGAATTACTCAATGCCATTTAGGATGAAGGGTATGTTTAAATGTAAACGGAAGGTTCAAAAAGCACTCGGGTTAGGGATTTTAAAAGGGCAATTCACTTATTACCTTTCGATTTGTTTTCATTTTTCGCACACGACCATGAATTTGATGCCCTTAATAGGTTTGTATTTTTTCGTATCTCAACACCCTCCGCTACTTACTTTCTTTAGATAATTATGGGAATAATGACCCACGGGGTACCCTAGCGAACTTTCTTTCCCTTGGGATGTACTGTCCTTGGAAAACAAAGTAAAACATGGGTGAAAGATTCCAAGAAATTCTGGCGATTCTTCTCTATTTTCGACCCTTCTTGTTTCTTAAATATTTAGCTTTTTTTTCATTTTTCAAATATTTATACCACAGTTACACCTTGTTTGGCACAATATAGCTATTACGTCTTTGGTGACTCTGAATTTTACCATCACTCACTCACACTCCGCTTCTCAAAAACTCGCAACCGTAAATGTTTTGGTCGATGAGACTATCTTCGCCTTCTTTGGAGCAGATTCACCAGATGTATCCCGTAGTTTTGATTGTTAATTGGTTTCTGAAGTATAAGGATGAATCTGATGTCCTCGCGGTGACAACTCGATGCGATAGCAATCAAATCTTGCCTATGAAACGGTGTCAAATTTGGTTTTAGAGGTGTTTATCATATGAAATCATACAATAATAACACCAATCTACCTTAGGAATGCCATCTGTCATTAAAAATAGGTACTTTATGAATGACATTGTAATACTATGCTTTATAGATATGTTCATTCGTTTTTCCTATACATAATATATTTTAGCGCTCGTTTCCGATACTTCAATGAGAAATGTATCTGTTTTAGTATTATATTATATTTATTATTTTTCTTAAAATATTATTTAAAAAAATTACGTCAGTATTCAATTTCTATGATTTGATCATAAAATATATGAGACAGTACCTTCGCATTATTGCTTCAGCAAAAATTATTTTTTCTTTTTTAGTATTTCCTCTTGTTTCGAGTACTTTATTTTCTCTATTATTACGACAAATAGCGATTATTTTTAAATTTTGCCAAATAATATTAAATCAATTTTCTGACTTACAAAATTAAAAATTTCCAAAATAAACGTTATAATTAAACTCACAAAGGAATATTTTCAATTCTACGTAGAATGTCGTGCAAACTAAAATAACATTTTAGATTCTTTTGAGTAATTTAAAATAATGTTAATTTTCCACAAATTTTTTTTGCACTGATTAAAAGTAACAAAAAATTATAATAATTACTTCCAAGAAAACACTTTTTGTGATCATCGATTCGAGGAAATCTAAATTCGCATCCGAATGTTAATTAAAACTTTTAAGAACTGTAGAAGTTATTTCCGTATTCTGTGAAACATAAATATAAGATTTTGTTTTAGTTTCTTTTGTGCTCATTCTCAGAAAATTATTTTTTAAAAAAAATCTACAATAAGTTCTTATAGATTGGAAATATCTGAACCTCAATTTACAACTTCAAAAATCGATTTCTACGTTCATTCTAGGAAAGAATATTCCTGGAAAAATAATATAGAACGGATTGTTTTTAAAACTTCCTTTATTAAAGAAATTGCTTCTAAATTAGACTACTTCTTGGAATCATATGTTAGCAAGAATGGTGTTTCTTTTATAAAAGAAAATTTTATTGTATCCTGGTCAAAACAATAATGCAGAATTAAGAAACTACCAATCTTCTAAGCTATTAATTGCCACCTATTGTTAGAATTCAAAAACTATCTTTTTATTTTTTACACTAAAGGAACAGGGATATTTCTGCTTTAATTAATATCCTTCATTTTTACATGTTTCTTAAGTAAAACGTTCAATTTTTGAAATCAGATGCTGAAGACTTATGGCGTACCAAGAAATTAATTTGGGAGGGGGGGGTAGGGTGTATATCGTCATTGCCTTGAAAGAAGCAATATCTTCAGCTTAAAATTACCACTTAGCAAAACTTAAAGAATACGCAATGTCTGTCATTTCTCCCATTCAAAACAGATCAAGTATTGATATAATTTTATTAAATTATAAAAATTACAAAAATAAAGATCATTTAAGGTATCCGTACACCTATAAAAATGTCATTTTTGTCAATATTTGCGATTTTCTCGTTTGAATGTCAGTTTAAAATTTAAACTGTTTTCTTTCTAATAGTGTTTGAATTTTGCTTATACCTTATTTAGAACTTAAGTTATAGGGATTTGAATCTTATTCGGTAGCTAATTCTTAATTGCATTAGAAAATTTGTTTTTGATTTTTCTCAAAATGAGTTTTCTTGACATATTTACATATGGCAACGTAGATATCAGAAAAAGTTATGAACTAAATTAATTTAAATCTTTCAAGTATTTTTCTTCTATAGTTTTTAAGAACCCCTATTACTTTTATGGTTGTAAAATTGATATGTTTTTAGTAACAAATGTGTAAATCGTGTGTTGTTATAACTTTTTTTTTTTGATTTTTCATTGTTATTTGAGTCGAAACACAATAAAAATTGTAGTAATATGATTTTCATCATAAAAGTAGTACCATACTGAAAAATTGTTATGGTGAATAAGATAAAATGTACAGAATAATGATATTTTTGTTTACTCTTGAGTTTTGAGCGATATTCTGATAATCAATTTATGTACTATTTTCACCATGTTTTCCATTCCCAAAATTATTTTTGAATCATAAGCAGATTACTAAATGTGTTTTTCATAGTTTAAAGTTATATATTAGCATTAAAAATATTTTTATAGCAAATATCAATGTATTTCAAAATATTTTCTCCGAATTTGGACGGATACTTTAAGAAAAATATCATGAGAACAAGAATTCTGACTAACCAAAATTGGTGGAACTCAGCATCATTGAAAAATTGATAAAAATCATTTACTGACGGGAAAAAGGATGGCAATTCAAAATATGGTTAAAAAGATTAGAGTATAATAAAATTCTATGCACACATAACAGTTTTTACAAAATTTTATTTATTCTCTGTTTTTGGTTTAGCGAAATATTTAAGAATTATTCACTTACTGTTACTTATTTTCATCAGCAGATATGAGATGGAAATAAGTATCAGTAAGTGAATAATTCTTCTCCGGTATGATTAAAATAATTATTGATCTCATAACTGATTTGTGTTTAGGGAATCTTTCTTTAATCTTTCTGATTAATAAGTGTTACTATAAAATTAGATTCAGATGATCCTGCTGGAATAAAAGTTCTTAATTTTGAGATTTAGAACTTCTATAATAGTAGTTATACTCGTAATAAAAGAATTATCCAAAAATATTTCAATTGTATGAAACAATCATGGGATAGGTGGGGCATATGTCCCTTTGTACCCTGCCCGGCGACGCCATTGCTGAAGACACTTCCGTAGCTGAACGTTCGGCTAAAAATTTACTTATAAAATACTAGTTCGACAAGTATCTAATACTGGTGTACTTTTTAAAAGCTTTATCTTGCAATGAAAGAAACGTTTTACAGTTTGCATTACATACATTATACATGTAGCTGTCAAGTACACCAAGAATTGAAAATATCAGATAAATACAAAAGTTATTGCTCTGGAGGCTTTATTGTTCAATTAAACCTAATAATTCAAGTGAAACAAGGTCAATAAAGAATCATTTGAAAACACCATTTTGTAATTTATGCGATTTAAGAGAAATATACTCTTTCAATTTGTATTTCAGGTGCACAATACACGTTCAAACTTCAAAACATTTAGATCATGCAATGTTGCTATAAACGTCACGCCACATTTTATGGGGCAGCCGAATCATTCAATATGACGTGATTAACCATTAGAAGAGTCATATTTTATGCAGTCAGCAAATGCATAGATAACTATTAAATATCGAGAACAAATAACGAAGATATAATCAGTCTGAAATTCATGAATCCGCCAAGGAATTACGTCTGGGTATGGAACAAACGTCAGACAACGTACGTGAGTTAAATTCTTATGGAAAAAAAATTGTATCCCGTCATAGTGAAGGTCAATATTTCTGTATCGTTAAAGAGTCATAAATTACGTTTTATTGTATCTACATACGTGAGACATTTACGAGGACTCTGAATTAAACTTTATTTACCATAAAATTGCCATAAAACAATTTGCTTTTTATTGTTGAAATTGCTAAGGGACCAAGACGTAATATTTCTTATAGCAAATCACTGTATAATTTTTATTAAAGATTATATCTTTGTAAATAGTGGTCTGCAAATACGATTGTTTAAGATATTTACCTTGTATGGGTTTCTCTAATTATAAGTTTCTTTCTTTTAATATATGTTTGCATTGCGATAAAAAGCAACAACATATTGTTCTCGATGTTTCTGTAAATCGAAAAGCTTTATTTTCTATTACGGCTTGATGATATTTTATATATGAATTGTCTTTTAAATAATTCGAATACATTTAATTCAATTAACTGTTCTCAACTACTTTCTCATCAGTAATAGTTTCATGGGAAACACTCTTTTCCGGTACCGAGGAAAGGTTCATTTATCAAATATATTCAAATGTATTTCCATTGCTACTCAATTTGTTTTTATGTACACTGAAAACCATAATGTAATATTTAATTATACATAATGATATGATGGAATCCGTGTTTAATCTATTACTTAACCCAGTTCTAGTATATATATCTTTCGTATTCCTCAACAATTTTTTTTCCTTTAAAATATAAAAACTGGATTTATCTCTTCCTGGATCGGGCACGATGTTTTTTGGTCCCATGAGTTTATTATTTATGGAAAGCACAGGTGACGCGTCCGAGGGATACTCTAGCGATCCTTCTTTATTTTCGACGCTCCTTATCAACCACATTATTATCATCTTTTCAAAAGTCTAATTCACATTTGCACTTTGTTTAGTGTATTAGTTTTTTTTCTGATTCTTAGCGCCATTAAACTCCATTAACATCACAACACTCACATACCAGGACCAGGAAATTTTGAATCTTAAAAGCAATTTTAACAGCAATCTTCTCAATTTAAAACAACTGTATCAGTTGTTTATGTTGACAACTGAGTTAATATCATGTTTTATAGACAAGGTATTTAAACATGTTTAACCACTACACTACGATCTTTATTCGAAATTATTCATTGTGAAGCCACAATATCATCTGTTCCTCTCTAAATTAGGGTACAGTGGTAACTTTAAAACATTTAATTATTCTTTTTATGAAAATATACAATTCGAAGGCTGTTTCTTACATCCCTTACAGAACAACACACATTCAGGGGTGTTATTCACAACACAGCTTTAGTGTAAAAATAATGAGCGATTAATCATTTGTTATATTCGAACACATTGTGATAATTATCTCGTTAATTTTTGCTGCATTTTTCCTCATACGCTGGGTGAATTATTGCACACGGTTGTTTAAAATGACATGCGGATGTTCGAATTTTAAAGTTCATTGACTTACATATTTACATCCTTTTTTTGTTGTTTAACTTATCATTTAATTCCTATGCTTAAGTTAATCAAAATGTTTGTATTAGAAGGAGTTGAATGATTGTTATTTGTGCAATAAGCGTTTCTGTCATTACGAGAATTGGCTTTTATCTCTGAATATTTATGTATTATCTTTCCGTTATTATTCTTTTAAACACTGTATAGTATTTTTACATAAAAGATCAATGAACTTCTTAGTATATTTATTTTAAAAAAATAACAAGTTTTGGCTTATTCTTAAAGAATATCTTTCTAAATTGTTTGTTTCGATTTTTATCCTTAGAAAATGGCGTTAGTACATTTCCTGTTGAAACTTTTTCAGATACGATTTTTATGCTCATGAAGTCATGTGAAGGTACCAGAGGATTTGTGGAATCCAATACCTCAAGACCTTGTTTTTGTGTGATATATATCTTTGCATATTGTTAGTAAAACTTAGATTATTTTTTGTGCCTAGTAAGGATATTTTAATCATTCTGTAGGACTATAAAAGTAATGTTTTTGTCAAACAGTTTATTTTTTCCTCTTAGAGTAATATGGATATGATTTGTGAGATATATTCGCATTTAGGTACCATTTTAAAGAAAATTATTACACAATATATATATATATATATATATATATATATATATATA
>BMAW01097987.1:0-24918 GCA_019974015.1 Nephila pilipes | reverse complement strand
ATATATATATATATATATATATATATATATATATACATATATAAATATATATGTTTGCTATTTTTAATGCAAGTTAAATTTTTCTTAGAAAAGAAACTTTTATTAATGACCCCTGGAAAACATGTGACTAAATCTCCCATACAAATCAGTGTGAAAAAATATTCCAATAACTGCAAAGAAGGAATCAGTTATAAAAATTGAAAAACCAGAAAACATCAGACTGCCTTAAAGAGGAAGGCGCAAAGAAAGCAGCCCGAAGGGAGATAACGAAAAATACAAATAAAACGTCATTTAGCTTTTCTTCGTCAATAGTAAGCAAATCCGCACAATAAATCTTGCTTTATATTAAAAATGTATCAAGAATAATAAATTTAAAGTATAATAAATTTGTAATTTAAGGAAAAAACTAAGTATTTCTTGAAATTTAAAATACTTAACCAGTTTATAAAAACATGATATTGGACGAATAGGGGGATCTGAAAGCAAGAAAAAGGGGAGATTCTGTTATAAAAACTAAATTGTGCTGTATGATTTAATAAATACAAAAAATAAATTAAACAAAGAGGAAATTAAGCATTTGTTATGATTTGAATAAGTATGAGCCGATCTGAATCTCATATACCTATTCAGGTACAATGTATTTTTTCCCTACGTGCCAGGAAGGTTTAGCAGGGTAATGTAATGTTGAGATGTTGAGTAAAAATATTTATAAATAACAGATCTTAATTCTTATGATAACCTAAAATAAAATGTTTAAATTAATTTATTTAACATAAAACCCTGCTTTCATTTTTCAATAAGATTAATTTCTATCTTTTTTTTTTTCTCTTTCTAAGTTTCGCTAGGCACATTTTTTTTATATTATGCAAATACTTTTATATGCAGTCGTGCTTGAAAATTTTCACTAACTGTGTAATGTCCTTAACTGTGTTAACTGCGATGTTAATAAACTTAATTCCATCAGCAGAATTAATACTTTTTAATAATTTGAGTTAAAATTATAGCTTTTATTTCATAAATTAAAATTAAAGCTTGATAAAATAAGAAACTATTTCATTTCATTCCTGACTTTCAATAATGCATATTATGAAAGAGAAATGCATGCAAAGTGATAAAATAAAGAAAATTCAATGACTTTAGCTTATAAAGATGTATGAAATGTAAGAAAAATTAAAGCCTTCCTTAGAATATAATTGTTATTAATACACATAAATGGAACAAACAAATAGATCTTTCGTTTGGAACATAACAGATCAAAATATTAAAGAATTTATGTCTTATTCCAATATTCATAAGCCCATAAGATAAATTTTTGTCTAGATATTTATTGCAATACCAAAAATGTCCATTTTAAAAATGAAAATCATTTAATTTTCAGTGTATTTCTAAGAAATTATTTTGGCTGCAATAGAATTTAATTTTATAAAAATTACTTCTATTACTTTTTTCAAAAAATTACAGAATTGGATATATGTGAAACAAATGATATCAAAGATCAAGTTATGCTTAAAAACTAACCCCGATATATAAAATATTGTTGCAATCGATTTAACAGTACAATTTTAATTTATTTTCTTACTGAAATTATTTAAAAATCTGTAACTTAAAACATATTTGCAATGATGTTTCCCCCATGGAGAATAATTTTATAACGTAAGGAATTTTTACAATGTAATATGAAACTCCTTCCCTAAGAAAAAAGAACTTAAAATTATATGCTTTTAACATCATAGAGAGAATTTAATTTAATCCCTACATTAGTAAAATCACATTAATTATATAATTTTAAGAAAATTAAACGTGCAAAAAAATTTTCTTTTTGTTTCCTTTTACAAGAAATTCCTAATAATCGTAACTTAAATTCAATTCTTTAAAATAACAAATAAAGTTCATTCCTTAAGCAATTAAATCTCTTTCCTTGATTTTTTTGCATAATAATTAGAGAAATATTTTCTAATAAATTTGACTCAATTTAACTAAACTAATTTTCATTCAATTTAAAATTGAAATAAGAATGAATTAATGCAAATTTAATTACTTAGTTATAAATATAATTTCAGGTATCAATTTCATATTTCTATGTATAATGTCAGGCGGAGTAATTATAAAGAAATTTTGTTAATATTTTTATCCCATCTAATTTTTTAATATATTTATCAATATTCTCAATAATTCACTAAGGATAAAAGATCAAGACAGAACATTCATAATTTATCAAACTTTCAGAGAAACTAAATACTTTAAAAGCAAAATATTAGATAATACTTGTAATTCGTACAAATTTTTGACATCTTTTATTCTTAGCTTCTGATTTCATACGCCTTATTAATAATCCTCATTATGAAGTTCTTTATTTGATTATCTCAAAATTAATAAAGTACTTGTTATATGATGACTAAGGATCGGAAAAAGATCTTCATCGCTATTCAAGGATAAGTGAAAATACCACTCTGTTTATGTAATTAAAAAAATTACTTTCTTTTTGTGCATCCATAAACATAATTAAAGACATAGAAACGATTTACTCTGGGTATTATGCTTTACATTTTATTTGAAATATTTGTAGTAGAATTACTTTCACGAATGAGAGAAAGAGTGAATTAGATTTTTAAAATATAATAATGCTTGTAACATATAAACTAACTAAATGCGTTACTCTAAATGTTTTTTTTTTATTTGTAACAGAATTGTGATTATAATTATGTATACATTTTAATTCACTTGAAGAAACAAGGACATTAAAATAATTTCTGATTAGAAAGATAAATAAGTTACAACTTCAATACAGTCCCCTCCTTAACTTTTGAATTCAAAAGCACAGTGAAAACTAAAAAGATTTTTTTAAAAAAAAACTTATTTAATAACTTTCATCTCACAAGGAGAAGCTATTTCAAAAGGTTTGTAAGGTATTCATTATTTGTTTTCTTCTATTATCCCTTGTCAGAACAATGATATTCTTCTCCATTTCTCAAACAATGCATTTCACATTTTCTTCTATTTTACCAATATCTTATTCTTTGATAACTATCCATTTTAATGTTACTGAATTAAGCCTTTCATACTCGACGAGCTCGAGAAATGGAAAATAATGAAGGCTTGTAAGTATGAATTCAAAACGTATATCGATATATCCTGAACATTGTGATAATTAATATAGCATGGACTGTTCTTAATAAACAAAAATTAACATCTTTATCAATTTTTAATGTTGAAATCCAAAGCAATACTCACAATATTTCTAAACTGCCTTGACACAAAACACAAAATTTCAAATCGGAATTCTTATACGTCTTACTACTCTACTTATTTCAGCCATACTCTGTTTAATCTTCAAATTTACCATTTCTCAATCGTGATGCATAATAAAAGGAATTAATTTAGATATTTTCATTTTATATTCTTGTATTTTCGGAAAACTTTCAATCGTCTATTTTGCAGCTGTCACATTAGATCATTGGAAAAATACTTTGTTTGCTCATATTAAGTAACATCCAAAAGAAATGCTACCAGCCTCATTAAGGAGAGACGTACAGAAAAGTTCTCTACATAAGCTTCGTTCTCCCCGGAACTAAATTACGATCTTAAATTCTTTCTGTAAAAGCACTTCATCACAAGCTATATTAATATGCATTTGTACTCAGAGTCAATATTTCCGTTCTCTTATTCCAAAAGGGCCCTCTTTAAGGAATAAAAGATAACTATCACAAAATAGCGCTGTGTAGGATTTTTTCAATTGTAGAGATCTGGAAATTATCATTGTAACTGCATTAAATTGTACTATTTTAGGTTATAGAAATAAAGTATGTTGAATAAAAAACATATCATTTTATAGTTTTTAAATTGACATTTTATACGTTACATAAAACTACAAAGTTTCATATGTTCTATAATACTATATTACGTATAAATAGGTATAATAAAACTATTTATTCATTGAAAAAAGAATGAAATGAATGTTCTGAAAAAAAATTGTTTGATGTATTTGATGAGGAGTTTTTACTTAAGGATAAATTTAAGTAAGCCGATTCGAAATAGTTATAAAGGATGGAGTTCATTTGAAATTTTATCAACTTCCCTACTTTATACATATGAAACAGCCATCAATAAAAATAATAAAACGTAATATTTTCTTATATAATATCAATATACATATATACACTAAATCAAAACTATTAATAGAAAAATTACATATTTAAAGAAATAATTAAAAAAACAAATTAATATTTATAGAAATCAGATAAAAATTTACTTAAAAATAATACAATCTAAAATTTAAGCCTGAAAATTCAAAGCAAAATATTTGTTGTGGAGCTCAGTTGGATAAAAAGGATTAGTAAACTATATTGTTTTTAAATAATTTTATTAACAACAAAAACATACGATTAAAGAAATACTTAAATAAATTTTAAATTAGTAAAACATAAGGATTTTCGTGATAAAACTGGAAATCTCCTCAACAAAAAGGTGTCTTTTAGCAAAGGAAACTTGATCGAGAATGATAATATCACCAATTCGCCTAGTCATAAGCCAGACATTCTAGTTCCGAGATTTCCTGTCAGAAGAAGTCATTAAAAAAACTCTAACGGGTAGGTGAAGAAAAAATTTACCCATGCCAAAAAATGGCGAGGAGCGCTCAGCAAAAACGAGAACGATTAAGGCGTGAACACTATATTAGAAGCAAAAAATTAAGAGTAATTAATGTATTAGAAAAGAAAAATTTAGAATTATGTAAATAAGGCTATTAATAGCGTTCCATACTCCGGAATGGAAAAATGTGTGTTTATACTAGTAATTACCGATCATATCTTCCCGTTTTAGTGAATAACATTATGAAAAAAATGGTAATCAACCAAAAATCAGCAAATCCCGAAAATTAGCCCAGACGAAAGTTAACATATTAAACATTTTCAATTTCATTATAAAAAATCAAATTACACTTATCTCATTATCTTAATTATTATTCAACCAATTAAAAATTTAAGTTAAAAGAGTAATATTCATACGAAGAAAAATTAGTTAAAAATAAACATGCTAAAACTGAATATAATAGAAAATATTTACGATTACACGACATCAGAATAAATTGTTGAAACTTTTTAAAGACGAAAACAAAATTATAAAATAAATAAATTATCTAGTCCCATAAAAGTTTTAAAAATTTTAAAAAATGAAACAAACATAACTATTCAAAATTTCTAAGATCTTATAAAACTCTAAGCAAATTTTCGACTTCTTTCGATTTTCATTTTGTGTTGGAAGATAATGTAGAACTCAAAATATTAGCGTTTATATGTTGGTGAATGTGCTTAACTCTTTACATTGATGCTAAGTTAAATTTTCTAAATTTAAACAACTCCTATGAAATAATATTTACTTTCTTTTCTATGAAGTATTCGTAGCATTGTCCTTTTCAATTTATTGCAGTATTGTTTTCGTTCATTAAGATTCACTTTGCAATGTTTATATCAAAATAAAATGGATAACTTAAGCAGCCTTTTTGAAGTATAATTACCCATTAT
The DNA here is from genome assembly GCA_019974015.1 of Nephila pilipes. NCBI lineage: Eukaryota > Metazoa > Arthropoda > Arachnida > Araneae > Nephilidae > Nephila > Nephila pilipes. The sequence continues at coordinate 19,399 of BMAW01097987.1, read as the reverse complement.
TGAAATCAAAATTCATTAAAGTTGTACAGTTTATTAAATAAGAAGCCATTTCAATGTAGTATTGGAAAACAAAAATAAAATAACTCAAGAATATTCCCTTTATTCTCTTTTTGCATATTCCCTGTTTTAATATTTATATTCAGTAAATATTATCCATTTCCAATTTGTAAAAAGAAAACCGTAAATTGGAATATAAAATATGTATTGTTATATAAATATTTGATTATTAATAATACAACCATGTAGCACAAATAATCTTCAATTAAAAAAAAAAAACTACCATTACGAAATTTGAGTATTAAAAATTTCAGTTCAAAGCACTTTGCATCCAATAATGCATATTCATTAAGAATTAAAATTAATCGTACATATTTATTTCACCACCTGAAAAATATTTATCCAATTGGTCCCAGATTGTCTTTGTTAATCAAATATGATATCTGAGCCTTTGCTATGCAGTCTATATTTTAGGTTTCAAAATGAAGAAAGACCTATACAAACCATTAGACGCAAACCAAATGGCTTTAGAGGAGAATTCATTTGTATATATATATATATATATATATGATTTTTAATACGATTAAATTTGATAATAATATTTTTGAAAAACATAAGAACCTCCTTCCAATTAAAAATACGAGGATCGTTCAATAAATACTTAGAAAATCTAAGAAACAGTGCTCGTAGCATCGAAAATGGTTTGTTTTTAGTAAGCTTCTTGACTCACTAGAGAATTGTTTAAGTCTCAATTACCCAAATTCCTGAAAGGCCTTATCATAACGCCTTTCACTCCTCGAAAATTTTTCGTCATAGCTTTTTCAGCCAATGAGACCATTTTTGCCTTTTGTAGAAAAGATTAACTGGGAAACAACCCAAGTTTTATTTTTGTTTGATTATTTCCGGTGCATAATTATGACAAATTAATTACAAATGGTTACCAAATCAAAACTAACTTATGAATCAACGTCACTTTTGTTTCGGCTCCGTTTAACAGATGACAGCTGCTACTGATGATAACAATCTACCTGAATGATGTCATCTATCTTCCAATACAAGTACTTTTTGAATTCGTATTATAATTGTAAAGTTTTTAGAAATAATAAAAAATTGATATGTTTGTTTTTAATTATGTAACTTTAAATATATAAGAATGATCTAAATTGCAATAGCAAGGAACAAAAAAAAATATTTTAGTATTGAGCACCGCCATGTCAATACACGAAATTTGTGCATTGTAAAAGATTAAGTATTGAGATATATTATTAATAATGATACAGGTTTTACAATATTTTGATCTCTAACAGAGAAATTTTCATTCAGAGAAAGATATATAATAATTGAGGTTAATAATTTCACGAATAACCTTGGTATTGATATTGAGCTTCATTTCTTAGATTAAATATTATCTTTAACTATGAATTGTCACGATTCCAAATGATCGTTATAGTGGAAGAAAGGAAGCTACGATCAAATATAAGAGTAAAATAAATTAATTGGTAATATTACTCAGAAAATAAGATTAGCATACGGTGTAACTAATATTATCTTAAATTTAATCAATTGTAATTACGGACTAAATATTTAGCAAGAATTCATACACCTTTTCAGAAGATAGATATGATAGAATGGTGTCCGCTATAAATAGTGGTTGATTGCATTCTTGGAATGTGCAAAGTTTCAATGTGCAAAGTTTCCAAACAGTGTGTGTGTTTCTGTTATGTATACATGAATGTCACACGTGTGTGTCTGTGAAAAGTATGAGCCTATTGAAACGTTACCCACGCTCTCTCTAATAAGGTTAAATTTAACATTAAAATTTTAAACATTTAGGATTATGCAATCGTAGAATGGAACTTTAATTTTAGGAGAAAAGGGAAGCAATCATGGGATTTAAACTCTGAGCACAACAAAGAGTCATAATATGTGACCAAATATTTATTTATTTGAGCCAAAATTTAATTATTTACCGACGACTCTATACATGTTAAAACTCACTACCTTTATTTGGGAAGATAATGCACTCTAGCAAAGAAGTGCATGATGGATTATTGCAGACTACATTCTGAACTTGATCCTCTCTCTCATTTCAATTTACTTTAGATCTTTACTCTCACAACTCAACTGGAAACATCTTATGATCAGACACCTTCAAAGCCAATTTGTTATTCTATATTTAAATATAATATGCAAGAAACAAATGAAGAATTCCGGTGCGTTGGTTACTGCAGCCTCTTCTCATTTCCACTGCTTTTCTCGTTTAAACAGACGTGCCACTATTCACAGCAGAGGAGGCCAAACCGTGGAGAAGGAAACAAACATGGCACATTAGATGATTACAAATGATGCTTTAGTTGTTTCGAATGAGCCATCGTGATGTCAGTTTTCAATGTAGAGTTCTTATAAGAGTGTTGTGTGTTTTTTAAAACTTTTTATTTTGTATGATAGGATGTGCGTATTTGTAATCTAATGTTCTTCTTCACCATTTATTAGAGTTTTGTACTTTCCTATAATTTTAATTGATTGTATCCGTTACAGTGCAAAATAAAAGGAACAGAAGAAGAGCAAAAATCGATAGTTGGCGGAAATTTTGATGTAAAGAAGGGAAATGAGTTATTACATATAACACATTCGTCAGAAAAGTGGATTTGTATTGTATGTGAAAGTTTATTTTCACATAATAGGAGACATGATCTTAATAGGCATTATAAGACACTGTATCAAACTGACTTAAAAGAAAAAAATACGAAATTTGTCATTGGGTCTGAATTGTGAAAAGTATATGTGACTAGAAAAAGAAAGAAACCATAAGGCTAAATACATTTGATAAATGTGTGAAAACTTAGCAATGACAGAAGTGTCATGTGAAACTGCTTTAGCATTGATGAAAAAAAACCCTGTTTAGAATAGAAAAGAAATTGTTAAGGAGTTTCTTGAAATTTTTGCACATCATTTGATAATAACAGTATTGAAAGAAAGGCAGACGAAATAGCCACAACAGAGCAGACAGCTATGAGACGAATCGAGAAATCTCTCAGGATGTATCCCAGTAATTGAAATATTTTTTCCATTCTTGAACTATCTTTTCTTCAGCTTTGGATGAATTGACGGACATGTATGATGTTACGCTATCCAAAAATTTTATAAGAAGAATTAATAATAATTTTAATGTGTGTCTTTGAAGAACTTGCCATTCTACAGTCATTTGATGGCAAAACAAGAGGAGGAGACATATTTGAAATAGTAAAATCATGCCTCGAAAATCTAAAAACAGATTGTAGCAAACTCATCAGTGAGCACAATCATTGATAGGAAAAGCTAATGACACTGTAACTTTGCATAAAGACTTTTTAAATCATCGTATACTATAATATAATTGTATTATACACCAAGAAGTGCTATGTGTCAAAAATTATAATATGCAGCATGTTATACTATCGGTTGTGAAATATGTGAAACAAATTAGATCAAGAGCAAACAGACAAAAATTCCGATATTTTTATGAATTGTTAGATTTGGAATATGAGGATCATAATCTTCATATTGTAAAATTGGCTGGCTTTCTAGAGGATAGGTTCTGAGTAAAATTTAGAAAGCGAAAAATGAAAAATGTATCAATTTTTTTAGATCAGGAAAATGAACTACTTGATGAAATAATCCTATTACTTATCAACAAATGATTGTTTGATTTGGTTTTTTAACTTGATATTACTACTCATTTGAATGATATAAATTTAAAACGGCAATTCAAGAATAAATTATTTCCAAACTTAATAAATAGTCTGGTTTCATTAGAAATGCAATTAAAACTTTTCAAGTCTCGTTCAGAAAATGAGGATTTAAGGCAATTTCCATGCTTAAAAAAGCAAAGTGAATGCAATTTGATCAAACATATTTAAAAATTCTAAACATAGAAGAGGTCATTTGAAAATCGTATTCATGATTTTCTTGATGAAAAAACTGTATTCTCATCTTTGAAAATCTGTTTTCACTTAGCGAGCAAAACATAATGCAGACGCATAGTAACACACTATTGGAAATAATTGATTTAAAAGCAAAATTCCGTTTCCTCAAAACAAAAATTGATGAGATTTTATCAGAAAAAAGGCATTGTGGCCATGTGAACACTACCAAGAGTCATGAAAATTTGCTAAAAATTATGTATGTCACTTTGGAATGATATACAGATGTGAACACAGATCTACACTAATGGAATTATTTTCAAGCAAAAGAAGGTCGTAAATAACTCAAATTTGAGGAATTCTCTGCTGCTGTCATTAACAAACTTAACACCAATGTTAAGGTATTTGTAAAATCCAAACAACCTGAAACGTTTCATTAACAATAAGTAATATTTAAGTGCAGAAATATATATCGTTAGAAATGAGGTATGGATATTGAAGAACGAGACTGTTGCTACTACAAAAAGTACGCATGCGCCCAAACGTCAGCGACCGACAAATGCTTAGCGTGAAACCTTCTCTTTTGAATGCAGTGCCCCTCATTTTTGTGAAAAAAAACGCCGTATAACAGTAACCTTCATTCATATTAGAATTATTTTTTGTTTCATCAGAAAATGATAAGTGAGCAATGAATTTTTGAGAAATTTCACATGAAACTTGGAAAAACTACTACTTTAACTTATAACTTATTTAAAGAAGTGTATGATAATGAATGTTTATCGCGTGTACGTATTTTTGAGTGGTTTACGCGTTTATGGGATGGCAGAGAAGACGTTGAATATGATTCACGCCCGAGTCGCCCTTCCACGTCAAAAACGTATTATAATATCGAAAAAATTGGTAATCTGGTTCTATCTAACCATCGGTTCAGTATTAGTGCAATTTCTGAGACTGTGGGAATCATTAAGGAATCCATACGCAAATCTTATATATTACAATTTTTACATTTCCAAAGTGTGTGCCCAAATGGTGTCTAAAATTCTCACGTTTGAACAACAAGAAGCTAGCAAAAACATTTGTGCTGATATTTTGAAAGCTATTGAAAATGATCCAAATTTATTAGAAATGATAATCACGTATTACAAGTCCTGGGGTTTTACTTATGATGCTGAAATAAAGAGCCAATCTATGCGCTGACCCTATCTTCACAGAGAGCCAAAAATGCTTCTGTGAGAAAATCAAAATTCAAAGCAATGCTTATTTTTTTGATATTTATGGGATTGTGTATCTTCACATGGTTCTTGAAGGTCAAATTATTAATCAACTGTACTACTTTTATGTTCTTACTGAACTCTGCGAAAGAATAAGGAAAAAAATGACCCGAATTGAGGGAGAACGAGTGATTCTGTATTACCTTTCAAGAGGTTTCTTTGCCAAGTACAGCATCCCAGTTTTAGACTATCCACCTGATTCACCAGATCTTGCCCAATGCAACTTCCATCTATTTCCGAATGTGAAACCTGTATTAAAAAGAACAAGATTTGATTCCGTTGAAGTAGTGAAAGCGAAAGCGACGCACGTTCTGAAGGAGCTGGCAGAAGACTTCCAGCTCTGCTTCAAACAATGGAAGATTCTCAGGGAGCGTTCTAAGGATAGATGAGGAAGGGGGATATATTGAAGGTGATAATAAGTAAATTTGTATGAAATCAGAATAAAATGTTTTGCATCTTCAGTTTCGTTATTTAATATTATTATTTAAATTATTTCACAAGTTAATCACATCTATGAACATAATTCTATTAAAAAGGTCATTAAATCGGTAGGGTTAAAACTCCTTCCAGCAGAGAAATCCTAGTTCCAAGCTAATCTCTCTCTAAGTGGGCTGATGCACGGCGAATCCGTCGGGGCCTAGATTCCTCCCGTCGGAGTTGTGTGGAAGTTAAGAGAGGGGATGTCAGCTCAGATGTCGTCTTCGTCACTTATCCGAGGTTCAAAATTACGATGTCCGTCGCCAATAGCCCTCGTGTTGCTTCTAGTGCGGCATTAATAAAACCAAACAAAACAAAACCTATCTCTAAGTTCCAACAACAGTGGCCCAGAGTTGTCTTCAGCAAATGTGACATTCTGGCAACTAGAGCACCATCATGAAGCTACCACTCTCTTGTTCAAGATATTTTTTTCTGAGTAATATTGATTGGTGCTCATTAAATTGTTGATAATTAGTTTAACTATCTTGATTAAGTTGATCCTTTTCTTCTCCTAAGCAAAGGAGATTCCATCATTTTTTTTATCTCTATTTGCCAATCCCTAACCATGAACGTAAGACTATGTAAAAAGTGTTCACATTAAGTGGCGCTTATGAGTCCGTCTGTCAGAAAATTGGCGCATGGTATACAACAGATTAGCCTCTTATGATTTTTAACATAATGGTCAAGAAACGCTAAATTTGGCTCAGCATACTTATGGAAAGCCTAAAATTATATATATTAAATAAAACAATTTACTGAGATATAATGGAAAAATATTCCTAACAAAATATCAAATCAGAGGCACACAATATGTATAGCTGAGTGAGAAGCACATCGTATCTAAATAGTAATTAATGTCTTGCAAAGGTGTTAAAGAAATCGTTCTATACTGCTGTTTGTAGAAAATGCAACACCATGAAAGAATCATCAGAATCAAATGAAATTTAATGCAGAAACGACTTGTACTGATACAAATAAATGATGAAATTTTCAAAACAAAAGAAACAAATTAAGCGTCCGAAATCAGTATTTGGTGCAGCCACCATGCGCTGCAATAAGTGCTGCTATACGACGTGGCATGGAGTCAAACAGATGTTGAATATCTGCTTGAGGAAGAGAATTCCATATCGCTTGTATGCGCAACCAAAGTTCGTCTTTGGAAACTGCAGGACGCGGATCACGAGCGAGACGCCGACCAACCATATCCCACACGTGCTCAATAGGCGACATATCCGGTGAATAAGCAGGCCAAGGAAGAAGTTGCATGCGTTGTGCTGAACAGAAGTCTCGAACAGTCCGCGCAACATGTGGGCGTGCATTATCCTGCTGAAAGATAGCTCCAGGGATGCCTTGAAGGAAAGGAACGACTTCGGGCTGTAGCACTTCACGGACGTACCTGTTGCTATTGAGATTACCCTCAATTCGTATCAAATTGGATCGTCCATGATACGAAATCGCACCCCAGACCATAACTCCGGGTGTTCGACCACTATGTCGTTCAATAATACACTCAGGAAGGCAGCGTTGACCGGCATAACGTCTAACACGAACACGGCCATCATGGGTCCACAAATTGAAGTGTGATTCATCTGAAAAGACAACTTGGTGCCAATCAGCTCGCCTGTCTCTGTGCTCAAGAGCCCACTGCCGACGCAGCCGTCGATGATTCGCCGTGAGGGGAATCCTGTATAAAGGCACCCTTGCACGCAATCCACGGCGCAGCAGACGACGACGAATTGACGAAGCCGACAATTGTACACCTGTAGCAGTAGACCAACGTGCAGCCAGCTGCCTGGAGGAAGCTGTGCGATCATTCACCTCCATGCGGAAGGTACATCTAATATTAGGAGTAAATAATTACTATTTCAATGAAGTTAACGGCTACAAAGAAGAGAGCAAAAATATTAGAAACTTTGGACTTATTTCCGAAAGTTGACATTATTTTACTGAGCTCCTATTAATTTGGTATCTGTGTTTATCTTATAAGAATATGATCTTTACAATATTTAAATGTTAAAACTTATTAACTATATAAATCAATATTCTCTCATTGTAGAGATGAAATTAGAAAAACACAATTCATCGATATGAAAACCATATTTTTCAGAATAAAGAAAATCCTTTTTCTTATATGAACAGCTGCTATCCCAGGGAAAAGGATCCGCATGCACAAATAATATTTTTAAGCAAAAATATTAAACTAATTTCTTTTTAAAAATTAATAAAAAGTGTACTTGTGGTAGGAGATATAACATATAATAGGGATGCTTTAATACCGAAATCATACTTGAGCAAAAGAAATTTCGAATCAAAAGTGTTCGTTGTTTATTTAACGTAAAAACTAAACATTAACTTTACAATTTAACATTAATTTTATACTAGTAATTTAACTTCAGCCATGAATCTTAAAAGGCTGAAGACCTAGAAGTCCTAGAAGAAGTTCACTTCCTAGAAGTTCTTCGAAACAAGTATATTTCAAAGAGAGTAAAAAACAGGAAAATACAATTAATACAATTACGTAATATTTAGTACAATTTAGGAAGAAATACTGACATCGGCTAATAGTTAAATTTTTTGGAATACAATATCCTCGTTTTTAAAGAAAACTTTTCTAACAAAAATTAAAATGTTTCTTCATATTTCGAAAAATGCGACGAAGCAGAGCAACATGTATATTCGAACTTGTACTTGTTTTAAAACGTGAAACGAATACCAATTTTCAGAGAAGAAGTTGCGTTTCTCTGAGTTGGAACAAAGACAAAAGGGAAACAAAATTGAAAAGCATTGAGATCCGTAGCTAGAACAATAAAATAGAAAATGTTCGAAACCTCTATTTTCTTCTTGATTTTCTCATTTTTACTCTGAGACAAAATGTGAAAGAAATAAAGCTATTTCTCTAAGAAACATTCTGTATTCGGATCGTCATAAGTGAAATGGTGAAGCACAGATAGACTTATTTAAAAAATAGTTAGATTACACTTATTGTGATAAATTTAAGCTATTTAAAGTAAATACATATATGTTTTCTCCTCTAATATTGCAATTATATACTATGGTTACTTCTAATTTTTCCCACTAAACTTGAATTGGGTGCAGAAATATTTTAAAATTAGTAAATTCTTTGTAGAGTTTGGAAGAAAATATAATACATACTCAGACGTTATTTGAGCAGTGCAAGATTCTTTGTAGCAGTTTTTAGAACTAAAACATCTTTTAATGATTTGAAAAGAAGTTTTTGAAGAATGAATTTGAAGAAGAATTATTCATATTTGTTGTATATATATTTCTTGATTTTTTTTAGAGTTTTACTCCCAGTTCTTATGGAAGTGCGCTTTGTATAATAAAATAAAATTATCTAAAAAATATTTTACATAAAATTTTGAAATCATGGTAATATTGAAAACATGTTAAAAAAACAATAAATGTTTAAAATTCTAGTTAAACCTGTATGTTGCATAAATCCCAATATCATAAGCATATTTAACAATTTCATAGAAATTATAGCAATAACAGTCTTATGTTTGTCATCAGTAGCTTTTTTTGTGAGCTACTTTGTAAAATTTATTTGCTTTAGTAATGTTAGTATTAAAACAATTAGTTATTTGAGTGGAATTTAAGAATATTTTTTTTGTTCTCAACTTATTGGTTTATATGCGGAAACGTTCTTTATGAAATTTTAACTTTTTGTTGTCTTATATGAAATCTTAACTTTTTTTAAGCAACTGTCGTGACATTATGATTGAAAATAAAACAAAATGCAAAACAAAATGACAGCAATATGAAACAGTGACTGTTATATATCAAGTACCTCACGAAGAGACCACGATATAGCAAATCCAAGAGATTCTACTTAAAAAAAAGCAAAACTTACTTAAAAAAAGATTTTTTTATATATATATATATATTCCATTTTCCTGAAACATGTTTCGAATTACCTTAAAATATTGTAAATTATAAGAGTTGTATAAAAATATGTGGGTTTAAACACTTTTTACTTTTTTATTTTAAGCAGCAGATTAATATATTTGATAATTCATAATTTTTAGAAATTTATTTTAAATATAGTCATTGAATGGAAGTAAGATTTAAGAATACGAGAAGTATATATGACACATTAGTGTTAATATAAGCCATAATTTTATATAAAAATGTGAACAATATTGTAATTTTGCGTCGAAATAAAATATCCTCTTCCATGAAATACAGATTGATAAGAAATAACAACTTATTATTTATTTTTATTTGTTAACTATAAATATTGAAATTCAGTTTTAGTTATCATGCAAGAAATATATATAAAGATTTTAAGAGGAATAAACTGGAGTTTTAAAAGGAGTTCTGTAGCTCGAAAAGCGTGGATATCAATATTTTTATAGCTCTAGGGAAATGAATATTTTTCCACAGATTAGTTTTAAAATTATGCATGATGGGATGCAGAGCAAATCAATATTACTTTTAGTAACTAGATCCTTAAATATTAAGAAATTAAAATTAATTGAAAATCTAACAATTATACATAATACGTACATTTTTGATTTCTAGCAATAACTTTGTTTTAAATAAGTATGAATTAATGAACTAAAGAGATGACGGCGATAACATAAACTAAATCTGAAATTCTGTTTTTAAGCACATGGGAAAAAATTTGATACAAAGTCTCAGTTTTTTCCACATTGTTGAGGAAAATCACATGAATGTTTTCATATCCTCTATTTGAAATAACTTAATGATTCCACGAGTGTTAAATAAGATTATGAAGTATTAAGCTGCAAAAAATGTTTAAACATTATATGTTTACATAATTTTAAATACGTGTTTTAAATGATATTCTTTACTTGAAAAACAAATAATAGAGCTAAATGAATGTCAAACGAAGTTTAAATATTTAGAAATAATTTATTTCAAGGAATTACTTTTTGAATTTAAATATTAAAAATAGCATTTCTCATTGAAAATAATTTTTAAGGTTTGATAGACATTTTTTTTTCTTTTTGTACTGTCATTCGACATATTTCAGATACTAACATTCTTTTTTTTACAGATTTTCTTATCAAATTATCCGGAATCTCGGAGAAAATGTAAGCTCAAAATACACACATTTGTTTCACTTAGACTAAATCCCTAAAAAGTCTCACAAATGTTTTTCAATGAAAGCCTTGGAAAAGGCAAATAAAAGTTTTTCCATAGTGGTCAATATTTTTCGTCTTCACTGCAGGATAGCAATGAAAAACAAGAAAAAAGAAACCAATTTGCTGTAATGGAGAATTCCTTTTAAGGCAACTCTCTTATCACTGAAATACTCGATGAACAAGCAGAGCTCGACAAACTTTACTAAAATGACTTTTCTTTCCTTGATGGCATTCGTTAAAAATCAATGCATTTAGATTTAGAAATTCCTTAAAGTAGTAGGTATATAAAAGAGTTTTTATTTTGATTTTTATAGATGAAGCAAAATGAGTTTACACGCTATTTTTATAGAGAATTCTAATTTTAAATAGAAATCAATCAAAATGCATTTTTTATTCTATAAAAAGGTTTTAAAATAATATGCAAAATTAATCAAATTCAGTAGGGTATAAATTTTACTAAGGTATTTACATATAAGTTCCCAACTACAGTGAAAATTGAAATAAGGATTTTTTTCTGAAATAAACCTATTGAATGTATAATATTAGGCTGAAAGCTTCAAAAAATTCTATTTCCTACGCGCGATTTTCCAAACTATTAAGATTTAATTTCAGTTAATAACATATTATCATAAAAAAATTGCTAAAGAAGTTTCAATGTAAATGTTTAATGTGGTGTAGGAACATTGTTTGTTGTATTAAAAATAATTAATATTGTCAACTATATCCTATAAGTGGTCAATAATGGACAACAGTTGTGTAATATTATTTCAAAATATCAGATATTTGTGATTTTCAGAAAGAAAGACTATTTGGTACTTGTACCGTATGGGCGTCAATGTATAAAACATTTGAAACTTTGAGTGCACTAAATTGATTAGAGTCTATAATTATGGTCAAGCGTCAAAAAAGAACGAAGTGTTACTTTTGAGAAACATCGAACATAAGTGTGGACGAGGAAAGGAAGCTATCAAACTAAAATCTACAAATAATTACAGAAAATTACATAAGTCCGTAGATGAGTAAATAATTGCATATTTAAACGTTGGCAGATTAAACCATGACAACAAAGTTCTGTCGTATTATAAAGTTTCATTAAAAGTACATATCTCCATAATATTTACATCAATTTATAGGAGCATAAATTTAAAACTTTTTTAACATAAAGGTGTCTTAAATACTCGCGTGACAAATTTAAAAATATTAATTAATTTTTCAATATGGATGATGAATATCCAATCATTTTTTTTCAAGAAATTATATTTATTACACATGTAATGAGCAATTATTGTAAATGTATCTATTTAAAATAAATAAATAAATTTTTGTTTGCATATTCTCTACGCAATAATATGTTTATCAAAATAGTTAGTGATGCATTTATAAGCTGTGAAAAAATATAATTATAATACAAATTACATCTATGTACGAGGAGCTATCGTAATGTTTTGTTACTAAAAGTAATCGAGATATAAGCTTAATTTTTATTTGTTATTCACTAAATAGTCATCATTCAGAGTTATACATTGATCCCAGAATTTTTTGACTTTTAAAAGGCCGTCATTGGAGAACTCAGCAAATTACAATGAAAACCATTATCTACTGCTAAAATAAAATAATTTCTGTTGTCAAATCTCCAACCCTGCAAAGAGTTTTGAGTCCTACAAATATATAAAAGTCGCTTAAGAAGAGATCGGGAGAATAGGCTGGATGTTGTAAAATTCAAAACCCGTATCGCTTTGATTCCTCAACCGAACCTCGAGTAGGTGCACTGTCGGCAAGAAGATGGACGCCTTCAGCTACCATTCATTCCATTTTTTACTTAGAAAATTACTTAATTTGTTAATACCTTACAGTAATAGGCACAATGATTTCTGAGAATTCAGAATTGTCAATTAAGATGACTCTATAACAGTCTCAAAAAACAGACAACCTGATCTTCCCTGCAGATTTATACACCTTAACATTTTGTGGAGAAGTGAATCGTTGTGTTTTCCCTCTAAGCTTATATCTTTGCTCTGTGGATCGTATCTTTTGTAGACACACATAATCACATAAAACCAACAATTGATATCCTCTTTTTACTCCATCTATACATTTATTTAATGTATATTTTTAATATTTGATAAGAAACTGGTTAAAAATTTTAAAAAATAATTCTACTCTTTACAAATAAACCTATATCGCAAAAATTATAATGTAATTTAATATTATAGAATTCGTTCATAGAATTTAAGTGATTCATTTTTATTTGTTTCTTGCAGTTCTTCTGTTGCTGCAGTATTGCAATTAAAAGGTTATATATAAGCTCACAATCTTAAATTTTTTACTGTTATTACAATTTTTATTAGCCTTAGATATTGTTTTTCTTATTTTTCTTCCTATTTTTATTTGTTATAAAATTATTTATTTTCATTTATAAGTGAATTATTCTCTTATTTTCATATTATTCAATTATTTCATAGACACTCATTTTTCAATAATTTTAGATTATTTGTGGAACAGATATTTCTATAATGTTTCAATTCTAATCTGATTTTATGAATAAATATCTTGGTCTACTTTCTTTAAAATGCAAACAAGAAAACTTTAGCTCTATAAAAAGGGTTTATCGCCGCAATGCACTCAGGAACTCGAATTTATACCTTTATTTGTTTGGAGAGTCTATATTTTCTTTCAGGGTTTCATTCAAATGATGAATAATGAATGTTATTGTTCTCATATACTTCCTAAGTTTTGCTTCATATTCAGTGGCTGCCATGATTGAGTATACCCCTCCCACTCTCTTTTTGAATGGCCTGAATCCGTAATATTATGTACTAAATTAAGTGTTATATTTATAGGAATGATAAAACATATATGAATAATATTTTAACTAACAAGACCTTTATGTTAAAGATGCATATTTCAGGACTACAAAACTGAATACACACACTATAAAAATGAAGAGTTTACTACCTAAATTTTTTTCAATAAATCAGTACCATAATTTTGTTTCATAGAAATACCAATACTTTATTTCCATTAAGAACAAAACTATTTTAGATATTAAATAAAATTGCTATAAGAAACTCAGTAAAATGTGTATCTTTTGATCAGGAGAAATTTAGAAAATAAATTTTGCTTCTACAGCACATTTGAGAGAAATGATGAAAATATAGAAGAATGGAGTAAAGAAAGTGAGGTTTTTACATGTTAATTGTTTTACTCTTATTATGAAATATCATCCAATCAACTACGAATAGTATGGAAAATGAACATTTTAAACATTTATAAAAAGGTAACTTTATTAGGCATGTTTTTCACCTGCTACTACTCGTATATATACATTCATCAACACATCAACAATAAACCTTCGATTTAATACAGTTGCAAATAATTCTAAGAAACTTTTTTCAGAATATTGATGAGCTTCCAGGGCATTATGCATTGCCTTTTTCATGCTTCTGGTTCTTGTCACAATATGCAAATGAGAATTATTTTTATATATGTAGCAGTAATTGTTATCAATTGGCTATCAAATCTCAGTTTCGTAGACTGCAGATGAGAAAAGTGTATTTTACTAGTGAAACATGAACAATGCATTTTGATTGTCAAAAGAAAAAATTTCGCAAGTTATTTCTAACAGAAATGGGAAATAGTTAAGCCAAAATAAGTGAAACAGAGAGAAAACATAGAAGTGAAAATTATTGGATGGTTGAAATTCCTGTCGGATATTGACTTTCTCCAGGGCGTGATATTTACTTCTTTTTATCCCTTTTTTGCTTTTTTCTGCCACACCATAGCAAAACTTCAGACCTTTCAATTGCCATTCACAGTAATTGATAGAAAGAAAATAGCTGGGAATGTCATTTGCAAAAATTATATATTGATTACCAACTGCGTGAGATATATTTTAAATTACTATGTTGTGTATTAACTCGTAAAAGAGAAAGAAATTTTACTTGGCTTAAAAAATAAGAATAGTTTAATAAGAAAACAATGAATTGAACTGAAAGTATGGATTAAAATTGAAAAAAAAATGTACATAAGTAAGCTAAATATTTTATTTCTTTCGATATGGTAAAATAAACCAAATTGTTACGATAAATCACTTTTAATGAAATAAATTATTTATGAATACAGTTAAGACAAACAAGTTTAGAGGCATTTGTATTTTTACACACAACCACACACACAGATATATATATATATATATATATATATATATATATATATATATATATATATATATATATATATATATATTTACAAAATACAAATATTCTGCTGCATAAGAAATATGCATGATTCAAACGCCAGAGACCGACAGCTGTTTAACTTGGAGTCTTCTCTTTCGAATGCAATACCGCTCGTTTCTGTAAGCAATTACGTATAGGTGGAACCTTCGTTTTCATTAGAAATTTTTTTTATAGAATGATAGGTGTGAAACAAATAACTGTTGTGAAATTTCACATGAAATTTGAAAACTCGTTACTGAAATTAGAATTTATTAGAAGAAGTGTATGGCAATTAATGTTAATCGGGAGCACGCGTTTTCAAGATGGTCGAGAAGAAATTGAAGACGATTCACGCCGGAGTTATCCTTCTACGTTAAAAATGGATAACAACATCGAAACAATCGGTAATTTCGTTAGGTATGATAATCGGTTAAGTGTTCTTGTATTGGCCGGAGTGCAAGAATTGACAAAAAAAATCTGTATGGCAAATTTTACTTAACTATTTTAACATACAAAAAGTTTGTACTGAAATGGTGTCTAAAATTCTAACTTTTGAACAACATGAAGCTCACAAAAATATTTGTATTGACTCTTTGAATGCCATTGAAAATGACCCAGACATTTTGGAAAGGATAGTGCTTTTTTACATATGATCCTTAAATGGGGAGTCAATTCATGCATTAGAAAAGCCCATCTTCACTGAGAGCCAAAATGTCCAAATTAACAAGTATAAATTCAAAGCAATGATGATTGTATTTTTCGATATTCATGGAATTGTGTACCCTTTACTAGTATTTTGAAAGTCAAACTATGAATCAACATTGCTATCTTTACGTTTTTGCTGAACTCCGTGAAAGAGTAAGGAAGAAACGACCCGAATTGTGATAGGACAAGGGGTTCCGCATTGTTTGTCATGAGGTTTCTAGCCAAGTACAGCATCCCACATGTAGACTATCCACCTCATTCACCATTAGCTGTGGTTGACAGAAAAAAACTTCCAGCATTATTTCGAACAATGAAATATTCGCATGTAGCGTTGTTGGGATAGAGGAGTGGTGTGTGTTTAAAATGATAATAGGTTAATATGTATGATATTAAAATAAAAGGTTTCAGTCTCGTTACTTAACAGCCACATCTTTTATGTTCCTTGCTTGATCCAGAATTCGACCGATAAATCCGAATAGGTGATAGCAGACATGAAGTGGATGAAAACTTACAATAGAACAAGAGTTCGCAAACCACATTAAGACGGTAAAAATCACGAAAAGATTTCGTCGTTACGTTGAAACTACAAAAGTACAATACGAACTACAACAAGATTTATTTGATAAATTATTGTATCTATTGATATCTTTGCACAGTACAGAAAGATGGAAAAATGATTCCCGGTGATCTCAATGATGCCAGGTATTCTTTTGATATCTGCAGAAGCAACGACAATCCGTTATATGAAATCATCCGTTGTGTCCCAAAGAGTTGCATAAATAGGAGGTTTAAGAAGATCCCACTGGAAAAAGTCACACAGATTTAGATCTGAAAATTGTGGAGGGCAGGCAACAGGTTCCATTGACTCCAACCCTCCTTTTTTAATATGTCCCTCGAGATGATTACGCAATTGGGAGGAGAAATATGGAGGGGGTCTGCCCTGCATCTGGCACAATTTGCAGCAGTTCAGGGAAGACATGAGAGAGATAAACAAGGCATGTTGCTTTGTTTAGGCGTGTGGTCAACAATTGTGGTACTAAGTGATAATCACTATGGGTACTTGCCCACAAGTTAACATTAAACCTCTGTTGAAATTTTCACAGTAAACTGAAGTTGGGATTATTCAACTCCCACATGTGTGCATTATGTGTGTTGATAATACTTTCTCGGGTTAATCCAGACTCGTCAATAAATAAAACAGTAGTAGGAGGTTGAGTATTGGAGTGTTTGAAGACTTCAAGCCTGCAGCGCACGGACTGTTCGAGACAGGAATAATCGTTTTTCAGTTAAAAGTTGTATCTACAAGATATGAAAAACAGTACATCTTTGCAGTATGCAGAAAATTCCAGACCACCGTGAGTGGAATATCGAGTTCAGTTGCAACTTCTTGTGCACTTTTCAACAGAGAATCAATATACCACTAGCAGCCCGGTTTCTTCCATTTGAGGAGTGTGAACATTGCGTGGTCTCCCTTCATCAGGCCATGTTCAGGAGATGGTCCCCGTATCCAGTAGTAGTCAATCGATCATTGTGAAGGTACTTTGGGGCGAACAATGCTTTTTTGAATATTGCTTCTGGTACATCCACTGTGCTAAGCCCTTACTGTCACCTTCTCCACAATACATATCAGCATATTCCTTACTTGTAACTTAGCTATTACGAAGCTTATTAAAACAGGCATACACAACTAATGCTACACGTGCTTACTACCTCAGTAGGGCTAATTTACGTGGTCCTCGTAGACACTTTTACTAATTACCAATTAACTTGACATTTTCATTTCTCTGCTATGAGTACAAAACAAACTCTAAAACCAGGGACAGATACTCTAATAGTTCGCAGTATGATGGATTCAGCACGTTCGATACAGTGATTAACTGACATCTCCCTTTTATATCTTCTGGACCCAATGTCTTACGACAAGTTTTCATTCTCTTGATGTCTTCTATCACCCCTCTGAATAAGTCGGTCGAATTATAAAACTCCCTGTATAATCTGATATTTAAATGTAAATAAACACCATTATATTACAATCATTAACATAGGAAATATTTTCATTAACTAAAATAATATAGAATGAAAGGAATCATTACTGCACTATTGAGTAAAAACATATATAACATATATGTTATATATATATATGTGTGTGTGTGTGTGTGTAATTCTTATTACTGGGAAGTCATTTTATAGAATCACATGTAATATCAAATAAATAAATCATTTAATTCAAGAAGGCTTCTAAATATTTCTAACGAAGTACGTATTTTTTGAATACTTTCATCAAAAAAATTATACTTTATTATGTTTGTTTCATTATCATTGTTTTCATCTTAGATGATTATTTTATTAATATGTATCGCATCATGAATATCAATTTTCATATTTATGAAAGTAACGGAACAACTTATTCATGGAAATAATATATTTGCTCTCTGGTAAAGGGTTTCGGAATCAAATTAATTTCCTCATTAACGGCATTGTTTCCTCTTGGAGTCGAATACATCTTTGTCAATCTTTCTACTTTTTATAAACATGTTTATAAGTAGATTCATTAAATATTCGGTAGCCTACTTGTCTTGGTCTTGAACTGGCTGCCAGCTATGTCTTCATAGATTCATGGATTCAAGTCCCGATGTTTTAAAAGATTAAGCAGATCTGATGCACGTTAAAGTTTTGAAGTCCTCAAGTCCTCCCACTAGTGTTGTGGGGAAATTTGGAAAGGGAGGTGATAGCTCATATGTAATCTTCGTCACTTGATTGAGGCATAGAATATGGAGGCTGTCTCATATAACCCACGTGTTGTTCCTAAGGTTAATGTTGATAAACAATCATTGATTCAAAAAATCATTTTTCGAAGATGATTTTCTGATGCAGTGCACGTCTTATTAATACCTTCGATTAAAATGCTTCGGGGTTTCAAATTTAGCTAAGTTAAATACTCATTACCTCCTCTTTCTTCGATGGGAAGAATATTAGCATTACTATGAATATAAGAGTCTCATAGCTTTAAATTTGCGTTGGAAAATTCATGAGCGTTATTTATTTATCAGATTGGGAATTGTTAATTAGATGTGAGGTGAGAATGCCTCGAAGAATAAGAAAAAGACATAATCAAAAACTTTCCGATTTTGTACGAGGCCATGAAATAGTGTTGCAAGAACTTAGATTTTCTTTTCGTAATATTTGAAGAAAAAAACTCTGCAGGTATTTATCCACTGCACAAGACCTATAGCATCAGTGGCCACTTGAAGTTACTGCTTCAAGAAGCTTGGGGTCAAGCACAAACGTGTCATTAAGACGGAAGACTGCTGTATTCGGTTTATGGTTAGGGAGAATTGCATTGAATCTGCGGAAAAAGTTCGAGCATGTGTTGGTCCCAGAGTTTTACAGTGAAATGTAACAAATAGACTACTTTAGTGATAGCTCCTATCCAGACGAATTGTTGGGTTCATGCCACTAACTCCAAATAGCTGTCATCTGCGGCATCAGAGGTGTGAAGTTTGAACTAATTGGAGGAAGGGACGAAGATGTGTTATTTTCTCAGTTGAGAATCGCTTATATCTTGGAACCAGAGATGACCGAAGGTTTATTAGGTGTCCAGATGAGCACTTGAAACTAAGTCTCCTGCAGCTTAGGCACGCTGAACATATTGCGTGAGTTATGGGCTGAGAAGCAATTTCCTATATCAGCAAGAAGTCATT
>BMAW01097986.1:41047-63009 GCA_019974015.1 Nephila pilipes | reverse complement strand
CTTCAGGAAAATAGATCAATTGTCATTGAACCGATTGTCAAAGATAAGTGTTAAAATATGTCTGTTTGAGATACTTGTCATTGTTGAATCAAAACATTTTGGAAATTTATTTTATACGAGAGTGTAAGCAATGTCAAGAAGTAGGTAAATTTTTAAAATTTATGAATCCTTTAAAAAATACTAATATTATGATGAAATCAATCGAGTTTGTATAATTAATCATCATGGTTCAACTTTCCCTGAAGTGGAAAAATTCTGCTTTTAAAATTAAGGCTATGCAAGTGTGATATACCATTTCCAAGTGTACAACAGTGTGTTATTTTTTTTTTCAACGAAAGCCTTTTTTGATTGAATGCAACGCAACTTTCTACATGAACTTTTCAAGCTCTCTAATTTAAAGCCTCTGGCAAAAACTATAAATCACCTTCGAGTGGACGATGTGAACCGTGTTTCTCTTTGATCCATTTACGGTACTTAAAAGAGTTTTGTTTCTCTCTGTAAATAAACGTTCTTTCAGTTCTAGGGCCTCGCAAGTCTTAAACCAAGCAAAAACGCTTACGACAAGAACTTTGTCCTCAATGAAATTTTCCAAGAACGGTCTCCAGTCGAATTGTCACTTAAGGAAAATTTTGGTAAACTACACATCTTCAGCAACTCTACTACGATTGAATAACAGATTATTTCGAGAAGATGAAACAAATTTCTTCGAAACGCAATCCAGTTCAAACAAGTCTCTCCGACCACAGCTAAATCCTCCGCCATCTTAAAATATGCACTTTAATAAAAAGCGCGAGATAAGAACACTCCAAAGCCAACACTTTCATACAGTAAATGAATGAAGAGTAACATTCTTATCTTTCTTGAAAATATATTGTTTTCCGTGCCTAGTTAAAAACTTTTTTTATCAAATATACGGTGATGAACAATAAAAAATTGTTTTGCTTATATTATTTCTTACTTATGTTATTACAATGGACATTCAATATCATTTGAATTGTCTTCGTTTATTTCTAAAGATTATTTTACAAAGTTTGGAAGAACGTTTCCTTTAATACAAATTATTCTTTATTTAATTATGCGTACCGTATTTTTAGTCACTTATAGCGTAGAATATGAAAAATTTTCTATTAACGTTAAAAATCGCGAATTTATTAAATGTTCTTAAAGTATCCGACTGCGTTCAAAGTAACCATTTTTTTTAAAAAAAAAAGCTATTTAAATAAATTTTAAACGCATTTTTGAGTATTATAGTAATTCTGTGAAATATGACTAAAAAGCAAAACACTCTGCACAAAATTCTGTTTCGGTAATCTAAATTTAATTTTGTAATATACATGCTGTACCGATTTCAAACAAGGAACGATTTTCCTTTTGAAAAAACACCATGCGTTTTTAGGCCGTCATAGACATTAGAATGGTTAAAAGGGCTTCGGTAACAAGATGTTAAATATACTTGAACCAAATAGTGTGAGTAAAACCCAATATGGTGTCTAAGATGGCTTATATGATTATTTGGAAATATTTCTGAAAAGAACTGTTTTTTTCTCCGATAAGTGAATAACTTAGTTCGAAGAAGAATTGATAGCGATATAGAAGTTGGAAATTAGAGTTGGAAAGTAAATGAATTTCACAAAGGGAGCAAGTAAGACGCAAATACTAAGAAGAAAATTATACAAATGGGAAAATAAAGCATTCTTATCATGACACTTGGCCATTGTTCAGATGTCAAAAAATAAAAATAAAACTTTGGTAAATAAAAATTTATTCTTCTGCTACGAAATTCCACACTTTGCTGTGATGCAAAAATGTCACATTTATTCGTTGGAACTTTCGAAAGTTTAAATACGTAAAACCTTTTGCCTCATACAATAGATGTACAACACTTTCAAGCGTTTTTCAATGCCTCTTTCATTTCCGCCGCTATCGGTTCGTGGTTTTTATTCCTATAAACATAGACTGTTCGAAAGGAACTGGTGCGTCGGCATTGCTTCTAATAACGTAACGAACAGTTACCGGCCTAGGTATTTCTTGCAGTTGCTATGCAGACAAAACTGTTGCCGTTTATTGTACACTTCGTCTGATGGAAAATTCCAATATTTCTAAGTTTATTGGATATACTGACAGCAGGAGTGTATAGGAACCATTGGAAAATCTGAAGGATCAGAGTCCCCATGTTGTGACTGATATTGAAAACGTCACAGTATATCTTCACAGTAAAAGGTATAACGTCAAGTTTTATTGGATACCTAGTCAAGTAGGAATTTCTGGCAATGAATTGGCGGACTCGGCTGTACGATCAGCAAAGAATCCCATGGAATTAACTCTCTCTATTTCAGATTTGAAGCGATTCATTTTTAAAAATTTTGAAACGTCATGGCTAGAAACATGAAGTATTCCGTCTCACAACACGCTTTACTTGGTGAAGTCTAAAATTAGTTGATGGCCCAATGTTTCAACGCGATAATCGGAAGTCAAGTTGGATCGACTTCGCAAAGGACATACACGATTTACACTTAAGTACCTTTTGTTGGGTGATGCAGCTCTCTAATGTCCTTCTTGTAATGTCTCAAGCTCCACATTTTAATTATATGTCCTGTGTTTCATTATTGTTGTCGAACTTTTTTTAAATTATCCCTTCTATAATTATCTTATTTGATTTGATAATCACTCGCCATAATTTATTTATATTTTTATACAAAATCCTATTTTTTAATCATATCGAAGTATTTTTTATTTATCACAGTCATGCCCAACTAATCTCTAAATAATCACTTTCTTATCAAACTTTTTTTAATCAACAATTATTTCTTGCAATCGATTACTATTCAAAATTTACCTAAATATCAGCCTTTTTAGATTTTGAGGAATAAAAATTCTAATTCCATCGATTAGGAACAATTGTTTTGGAGTAGTTTAGTCAGATTTGGTCATATTCAATCTGTGATGGCGAACCATTCCTAGTCTCCTCTTGTTCCATAGATAAACTCAAAGTACTAACACTAAAAGTCAATACGTCAATCAAAGAGACGTTAGACAGATCGTACACACAGTATTTATTGACAAATTGCTAATATAACGACAAATGTAGTGGGCTCTCCCCGAATAGCGCCCTAAATATATTAACTTGATCTACCAATAAGAAACTAACAGAGTCTAACCACTAGTGTCGAGTTGAGTCTGTCTTGACTTCTAACTTTCACTATGCAGCCGATACATCATGACAATTCTCGGCCCCGTCTTTGACTCTGGAACAATTGCCAAATGCTAGAACCACTCGACTTCTTTCGATTGTTTCAAATTTATTTTGTATAATTCCTGTCTCCATCATTTAATTTTTTCTACCTGCTTGTAATTTTAATATTTACGTTTCATTTTTGGTTGGACAAAGGTCGTTTAGAAAATGCAATCAATCGTAATTAAATGTTCCCAAGGTTAGTGAAGAGAAAATCGCGAATAGCCCAATGTCACGAATCATTCAAGTGTTCATCGAAGAGATGCAAGACTGGAAATTGATTTAAATTCTATGGAATTCTTCGTATAGTGTGTACTAAAGTCTTTTTAAATCTTGTAACATTCTTTTTCTTCGAGGGTTCTATTTAGAGGTGAAAACCCAGAATTTTTTAAATTTTATATTTAATTTTTTTCAGGGTGTATACCAAAGACTTTATTATCGTTCAACATTCTTCGGTTTGCAGTGTTCCATACAGTGTTGCATGACTGGAATTCTTTTGAATTAATATCGAATACTTCAGGTGGATTGCACCAATACCTTTATTATCTTGCAATATTCTTAAGTCTTAAGTATTCTACATAGAGATGCAAGACTGGTATTTTTAATGTATCTAATTAGTCGTATGTGTTATGTAACAACGTCTTTATTATCCTGCACATTCTTCAGCTTCGAATGTATCCAATTGTGTGATAAGTTTAAAATTTTTTATCGAATTCTTCGGAGAATTTGTGTTGACATTTTTATTTCTTTTAAACATTCATCATCTTCGAGTATTTTCCAAAGAAATGCAAATCTGGATTCTTGTAATTCGCATGTTATTCTTCGGACGGTCAGCACCAATATTTTTATTATTTTGCAACTTTTTTCTTTTTTTAGTGCTTTCCAAAGAGGAGAAAGATTGGAAAATTTACGTAGTGATTTCTCCTAGTAATCTTTCAATTACTACAAAAGTATTTTTTTTTTTTCATCAACTCTTAATCTTTAGAAAAAACGAACGATTGTCGAATATAACTCTTTAAATATGTCTGTTTGAAATACTTGTCATTGTTAAGGCAGAAATTTGTTACAAATTTTACAAGTTTATTTTATATGAGAGTGTAAGCAATGTCAGGAAAATGTATGAATCATTTATAAAATACCAATATATTATGAAATTAATTTAGCTTTTGTTTCTATTGCGTCACTGATTTTTCAAAGCTACTGATGAACGAACACAATGATTTACAGAGTTATTTTTAACGCTTTGTATAGTTAATCATCGTGTTATTACTTTTCCTGAAGTGGACAAATTCTGCTTTTAAAATTAAGGCTATGCAAATGTGATATACCATTTCCGAGTGT
Source organism: Nephila pilipes (assembly GCA_019974015.1). Lineage (NCBI taxonomy): Eukaryota > Metazoa > Arthropoda > Arachnida > Araneae > Nephilidae > Nephila > Nephila pilipes. Next base: position 58,436 of record BMAW01097986.1, on the reverse strand, counting down.
ACAACAGTGTGTTATTTTTTTCAACGAAAGCCTTTTTTGATTGAATGTAACGCAACTTTCTACATGAACTTTTCAAGCTCTCTAATTTAAAGCCTCTGGCAAAAACTGTAAATCACCTTCGAGTGGACGTCTTGAATCGTGTTTCTCTTTAATCCTTTTACGGTACTTAAAACAGTTTTGTTTCTCTCTGTAAATAAACGTTCTTTCAGTTCTAGTTTAAAAGTTAGCAAAAAGGCTTACGACAAGAATTTTGTTCTCTATGACATTTTCCAAGAACTCTGCAGAACGGTCTCCAGTCAAATTGTCACTTATGGAGAATTTTGGTAAACTACACATCTTCAGCAACCCTACCACGATTGAATAACAGATTATTTCGAGAAGATGAAACAAATCGCTCTCAAATGCAATCCAGTACAGCAAGTACAAACAAGTCTCTCCGACCACAGCTAAATCCTCCGCCATCTTAAAATATGCTCTTCAACAAAAAGCGCGAGATAAGAACACTCCAAAGCCAACACTTTCATACAGTAAATGAATGAAGAGAAACATTTTTACCTTTCTTGGAAATATATTGCTTTCCGTGCATAGTTAAAAACTTTTTTTTATCAAATATACTGTGATGAACAATAAAAGATTGTTTTGCTTATATTATTTCTTACTTACATTATTATATTGGACATTCAATATCATTTGAATTGTCTTCGTTTATTTTTAAAGATTACTTTTCAAAGTATGAAAGAACTTTTTCCCTAATACAAATTATTCTAAATTTAATTATACGTGCCGTATTTTTAGTCACTTATAGCGTAGAATACGAAAAATTTGGCATTAACGTGGAAAATCACGAATTTATTAAATGTTCTTAAAGTATCCGTCTGCGTTTAAAGCAACCATTTTTTTTAAAAAAAAAACTATTTAAATAAATTTTAAACGCATTTTTGAGTATTATAGTAATTCTGTGAAATATGACTAAAAAGCAAAACACTCTGCACAAAATTCTGTTTCGGTAATCTAAATTTAATTTTGTAATATACATGCTGTACCGATTTCAAACAAGGAACGATTTTCCTTTTGAAAAAACACCATGCGTTTTTAGGCCGTCATAGACATTAGAATGGTTAAAAGGGCTTCGGTAACAAGATGTTAAATATACTTGAACCAAATAGTGTGAGTAACACCCAATATGGTGTCTAAGATGGCTTATATGATTATTTGGAAATATTTCTGAAAAGAACTGTTTTTTTTTCTCCGACAAGTGAATAACTTAGTTCGAAGAAGAATTGATAGCGATATCGATGTTGGAAATTAGAGTTGGAAAGTAAATGAATTTCACAAAGTGAGCAAGTAAGACGCAAATACTAAGAAGTAAATTATACAAATGGAAAAATAAAGCATTTTCATCATGGCCAAGAACTCTGCAGAACGGTCTCCAGTCAAATTGTTGCTTATGGAGAATTTTGGTAGATTAACATGTTCAGAAACGCTTCTACGATTGAATAACAGATTATTTCGAGAAGATGGAACGAAACTCTTCCAAATACAATCCAGTACATCAAGTACAAACAAGTCTCTACGACCGAAGCTATATCCTCCGTCATCTTAAAATATGCACTTCAATAAAAAGCGAAAGATAAGAACGCTCAAAAACTTTCATGCAGTAAATGAATGAAGAGTGGAGTAACTACTTTCATTCTTACCTTTCTTGAACATATATTGTTTTGTGCCCTTAGTTAGAAACATTCTTATCAACAATAATGCTAGGAACAGTAAAAAAAATCGTTTTGCTTATAATATTTTTTACTTATATTATTGCATGTGACTTTCCAAATCGTAGAAATTGTCTTCGTCTATTTTTTAAAGATTACGATTCAAAGTGCGGAAGAACTTTTCCCTAATGGAAATTAATCTAATTTTAATAATGTGTACCGTATTTTTAATTACTTGAAGCGTAGAATATGAAAAATTTGGCATTGACTTTGAAATTCGCGAATTTATTAAACGTTTTTAAGGTATCCGACTACGTTTGAAACATACAAAAAAATTTAAAAAAAGCTATTTAAATAAATATTTAACGCATATTTGAAGATTATAGTAATTTAATAAAATATGACCCAAACGCAAAACACTCTGCACAAAATTCTGTTGTATTAATCTAAATTTAATTTTTGTAATACACACGTCGTACCGCTTCCAAACGCTATCCAACACGATTAATAAAAACAAGTCTCCAAGGTCAAAGCAATGGCATCAACCATCTTAAAATATTCACTTTAGTGAAAAACGCAAAATAAAAGACTCAAAATCTCACAAGAAACCAACTGTTTGTGCAATAAAGGAATGAAAAATAACTATTTCCATTGTTGTATTTTCTTTGCAATTTTATTGTTTTGTACGCATTGTTAGATATAATATTATATAATATAATATAATATAATAAAATAACGTAATTATCAACAATTTAAAAAAATTCGTTTTTACAGTTTATTATTATTTATTTTATCACACAGGGCCTTCAAAATTATTAAAACAGCCTTTAACTAATTTAAAGATTACGATCCGAACTGGAAGGACTTTTTTTCTGATAGAATATACTCCGGAATAAATTTTGTGTGCCTTAAATTCAGTAACTTACCACGTAGCATATTTTAATGCATTTCTTTTCCTGATTGAATCGATCACTGTTTATTCACACTTCCGACTGCTACATTTTGAAAAAAAAATTAAATTGTTTTAACGTTTATAATCGTAAATTTATTGAATGTTCTTAAATTTTAAAATTCTATTAATGTAAACAGATACATCACCAAGTAGTTATATTAATATTAATAACACTTGATATTAATAAAGCTAAATAAATATTAATAAACTATACAATCACTTACGACGGTTTTTCTTTCAAAATAAAGATATTAAAGCGTTTTAATTTAAACATTTGTATTACTTCAGTTATAAGACATCAGAAAGAAATCTCTTTGAAAAAGAACATTTCTTATATTTTAAAATTATTCAAAAATTGCTTAATTTTTCGATAATTTGGCATGTCATGCCTCGATATGTATTACAAATACTAATTTTTTGTAACTTGAGTTTTTAACATCTACAAGAGAATGCTTAGTCTAAGACATTAGAGGGATACCAAATTATTTTAGTTATTTTGAAGTTCGTAATGAAGGCTTAAATGCAAATATTTTTTTAAAAAAAAATGTATAATAATTATTTTGATTCGATATGATGTCACTTGTAAAAGTATTAAGAAACAAACTGCATTTCTTTCACATATTAATTAAGAACGTAAGAGCCAAATTTCAAAAGAGTAGAACGAAGATTCATGGAGGCATGAGATCCAAAGTATCTGTGACCAATTAAAAAATGCAGCGCAAAAAAACAACTTTTATAAAATTTAAAATAAAAGTTAAATAAATTATTTTTAACATAAATGTTTAATATTCTCCTAATTTGTATATTTAACCTTTTCTTCTCGTATGCATCATTTATTTCCATTTCGTTGTAGCTAAAAAAAACTGTAATTGCCAGAGCTTGAATTCCTTTTCGTTCTTACTAGTTTTAATTTATTCAAATGTTTATATAACACATCAATCAATAACTCCCGAGACTAACCCAGAGATGGCGCTCGTAGTAAACCAGTAACCAGATCTTTCTAGAGTACTAACCTTTGCTTGAAACGTGTCAAAATTTTAAGTCGATCGGACCAGAAACAGCTGAGTTATCGAGGTTGGAGTAAAGTCGTTTTGTAGTTTGTTTAAAAAATGGAAAAAACCGAGTTTCGTGTTCTGATAAAACATTGTTTTTTAATGGGTAAAAACACCGTGCAAGCGAAACAATGGATTGAAAAATGTTACCCGGACTCTTGTCCATCAAAAGCAACGATTTGTCGGTGGTTTGCCGAGTTTAAACGTGGTCGTACCGACACAAATGACGCGGAACGCTCGGGTAGACCTGTGGAAGCCGTTACACTGGAAAATGTGAGTGAAGTGACAAAAATTATAATGAAAGATCGTAAAGTGAAGCTCCGTGAGATTGCTGAGATGACACAGATATCATATGGAAGTGTATTTACTGAAAAAGGTTTTTTGAAGTGAAGTGAAAAAGGTTTTTTCCAAGTGGGTGCCGCGATTGTATCACCCTAAAAGGTGATTAACAAAAGGTGTTATGTTGATGAATAAAAAAAAATTTTGCAAAAAAAATGTTGTTTTCAATGTTAGACTCGGGAGTTATTGATCGATGTGTTATATGTATGTGTTTCTAGTGCAAAATCTGTACTCGAATTTTAAATCACTTTATTGCATTTGATCCAGGTGGATGCGGTAGGTTAGTGGTCATGGGCATGGAGCGGGAGTTGTTTTCGATAAGTCCTAAATTTGAGCCCCAATGCCACTAAAGACACACCGTGCAGTAAGATTGATGCACGTTGAATCTTGTCGAGTTCCCATGTCCTCCTACAGAAGAGGTGCTCAGAGATGGGAGAGCCATTTCAGGTGTCCCCATCGTCACTTAATTGAGGCTCAAAATTACGAGATCCGTTGCCAATGGTCCTGTTGTTGAAGCTAACCTATCTGGCTGAAGTCCGTGTATGAAAATCCTAATTTGATTCATATTTAAATCCTGAATTCTTACGGCTCGTAAAATTACCCAATAAATTTCATAATTGTTTCCTTATTTAGTTATATTTCTAAGTTTTCAATTTCCTTTATGGTGTGCTTTTAATCGCATGACTCGTTTATATGTATATATAATTATCTAGTGGTTCATTTCTGAATTTTTCAATTTTGCTTTTTTCTGTGTATTACTTGAATCAAATCTGTCACCTACCTTGCTTCTTTATGGGTCTAAGTCTTTTTTTTTTACTATGAGTGTATTTCGTGGTTAAGAATTCGACTCACAAGTAAGATTTTTTGCTTAACACATAAAAACAATTACAGAGATATTTTTTTAGAAAGTATAAAAATTAAAATACAACACAAAATTGATTTAGATGTTACTTAACTACATCTGCCGGAAATGAAAAAAAAAAGAGCTTTAGTTTGGGTTTACAACTGCAAGGAAAAGAAGAAAGTATTAAATACTCTCTTAATATATATACTTATATTTCTGTCAAAATTGAATTAATTCTATTTAAAATTTCTTAATAAAAAACGCTACACAAATACATACTGTGATATATTTTATTAGCTAATTTAAATATCTTAGCGATAACACAACGATAGTTAATATACAGATTTATATAAAAGTTTTTAATGTTAATAAGCGTTTTTAATGTTAATTATTAAATTAATGTTACAAAGAATATCAAACTGTGTCATTAAGTCTCAGTTCTGATCAACGAAGTTCTCATATAAGAATACCTAAATCATTTCAGCCATTCTAAGTTATAAATGAATAAAAAGTTTTATTCTTTTCTTCATACATTTATTTAACCATTTTTATTTGATAAATTGCTACCAAAACGATAAGTCTATCATTAAATTCCAAATATTTTGAAAATTTTGGCTAAGTCAGGAATTTCTGAATTTTAGGACGATAGTAGTACCTATACTGTCAATCTACGTCATTTTCTGGAACAATATAATTTTTTTATGAAGTAATTATTAAAAAGGCACAAAATATCTGAATGCTCCCCTAAATAATTCCTTTACATTTATTACATTACTGCAAAATACATACTGATAAATGTGAATTGACTGGAATCAAATACTATTTTAACTTGGTCCAAAAGAAAATTCAAATACAAATAAATATTTCTAATAAAATAATGCTAAACTGCGCCTCAAAAGACATTTTTCTCTAAAATAGGAAACATCTGATATTTCGATGACTTCAAACACTTATTTAAAAAGAAAAAGGGTTGAAATATAGAACAGAAAGATAAATGGTGAAATAAAAGATATAAAACTGTCATTAAAATTCTCAAATTTCCTGTTTAATTGACTCTTTCAAAGCTGCGTGATCTGTATCATCACTCTGAGAACATAAAAGCCGTAACTGAGGTTCAAAGCTATCAAGTTTTCTTCTTTCCATTTTATTCAGCTTGAGGCGAAGTTGAAAAAAATTATTTTTCCGGTCCAGAATTCTTTTCGTAACATTTTTATCCCACATACTTTCATTTTGCTGGCTAGTTCTTTTCCTTTGAACTTGCAGGGGGAAAAAAATGGGACTTTTGGAAAGTAATTATCCAAAGACTTTTCACCAAGCGATATTTTTTACTTCTTTTTTTCTTTAAAAATTGTGGTATTGAAGTAAGAGGTAAAAGACGACATGTGTGTTGCATATTGTCCATTAAATATGTTTCTTCTAAATAGAGGCGGAATATATTTGTCACAGAATTTATAAATAAGGTAACTTTTTGTTTCTTCATTTCAAATACAAAAGAAAATACATGCTGTTTATTTTATTTTTGGTTATAAAAGCGACCACAAAGGACAGAAAAGAATTTATAATCTCATTTCTATCTATTGCGTGTTTGAGCATTTTCATCCTTTTATTGCGTATTGACACCATTAATATCCAGTACGAAATGAAGAGAAGTGAAACCCCAGGACTCAATGAATCTGTCTGATTATTGAGAAAACATTATTTGTTCTCTCAGAGAGAGGGACTAAACATGACAGACGTAACAGTCAATAAGATTATGCATATAAACACATATACTTATGCAACGGCGTACAGCGAATTCCAACTACTAAACGTTGCCACACAATTTCCAAGAAATATCAATAATAATAAAAAAAAACACTAAATGTAAACCTTACATGCAGTTGTATGCATACATATGCTTTTGGATCCTTGCGTTTTTAAAAGTCAATTGCAACAAGTAATATAAGAAAAAAAAAATATTTAAAATCAATTCCTACTTAGGTCAACAAAGAAAAATTTTATTTTAATTACTTTTTATTAAATAATAACAATTATTATAAACATGTATATACATATGACAGAGTCACAATATTAAGTGGCAAAAGAACTTTTTCTTCCATCGATCTACACGCTTCGTCACTGACGGTACTTCTTCCTAAATTTATATCCTGCTAAATATCTTATATAAGAGAAATTTTTCCCATGTATAAAATTGAAATTAATTATTTCAAAATCAAATAAAAAAAACTTAATCGAATGCTCAGATTTCACGCCGACGCTCTACCAACTTTACCATTGCAAGACAAATGACATAGTAGAAGCATTGATTACTTTCTTAAATCATCCGGTAAATTAACTGGTTGGGATGTAGTTTAGCCCCTACCAACCTCAGCGAGAGGAATTAATTGGCGGTATTTTGCCAGATGTGGTTACTCTGGTTCGACTTAACGCAACTTAACGTTCTGCCAAAAAAAAAAAAAAATTGCAAGTTTGGCAATTTTTTGGCAACCATTTGGCGCGATTTCAAAAATCGCCAAGTTTGTCAATTTTATGCTAAACTGTATTATCACCAATTAAATTTAATTAATGAATTATTATTTGAAAAAACTGTATTAACATCAAGTGTCACCCATTACAAGTTTAAAAAAATGTATTTAAACTTGAGTGGATGAATAAAAAGTATTTTATTAACGATTGAAAATTTGTACAAGATATATATAGGGAGAGTGTAAACTAATAGTAGGAATTTAAAAATATATGTAAGTACTATATTTTTAAATAACTCACTTACGGTAACAGTACACCTTCGAAGAAAATGTTTTGAATTAACGTAAATTTTCCCTGAAATCGCAAATTTTATGATCTTATGGGGCTTCAAAATTAGAAAAACACCGAACATAAGTTTTATAAATGTGTATTTTTACTGTAGAAAGGGCATTTTACACAAATAAAAGCAAAAATTAAGACTTTCTGCAAAATACCGTAACTCAATAAATAAATAAATGAATACATTGACATTTTTTAAATAGAATAATATACTTATCTAGGTAATAGAGACTTATTTTGATGATATAGCTCTCGCGTAGGAAGCTATGGTAGTTCGAGTTCTGAACACTGAAATTTTCTTCAAAATTCATTGTAATTTTCACTTTATTGTAATGTAAAAAACACTTATACTCAATATAAAATCTTAAGAATAGCCTGTGCTATATATAGGTATTTAAAAATATTTAAGTAAAATTTCAGATGTATTGAAGAATAATATTTTGAGATATTGTGTTTTGCAGTCATAAAAAATGCAATTTTTAAAGCCTTTCCGATCAGAGAAACTTAGGATCAAGTAACATTAAAACAATTACAGCTCAGTTTCTAAATAAGGTAGGAACAAAATTCAATTCGATTTTTTTTTTTTAAGATAGTAGATTGAATTTCAATAAGAAACCAAAAATAGAAATCAATATCTTACCCAAAAATTGTGTTTAGGTGTACTGTCACTTTAAATATTTTTTCACTGTCGTTTTAATTATCTTTTTAATATGTGATGACCTATTTTTGTTGTGAGAAAAGGGCGTCAACAAAAATACATTGCATAAAATAAAGGATACAGGGTGTTATTTTCAAAATAATGACATTATATAACATTCTGATTATGATAATAACTAATATATTTAGTTTGCTTGTATTACATTTACGTTGCTAGGATATATTTAATATTTATGAAGACTAGAAACATTTATCGTCAAATCCGCTCTCAACCAAAGATGAAGGCTTTTATATCCCGAATAAATCTTTCAAAAAAATGTTAGTACATGTTCAAATATAATTAGCAAAGCCAATTTCTCTTTTTAAAACTGTTTTTATAAAATATTTGTATACAAAATTTTAATTCAATTTTTGTTTAAAATTATGAAGTCAACTTACATAAGTATCCGTGCACTTTAAAAATAGAATTAGTAATAACAAAAATATATAAAACGCTAGATATTTATTATTTCGTAAATACTAAACTAATTTTTTTTCTTATGTTTTGGAATAAATTCAATTTCCCTATATAAAAATATTAAATTCTATTTCTTTAACAAAATGGTTTTTAATGGAACTTTTAAAGATATATCAAACTTTCCATTTCATTTTTTCATTTCCATATGTATTTCCTACATCTTAAGTATAGAAACAGTGAGGAATCCTAGGACTTAAATGTAGAATCTATGAGGAAATTTTTACGACTTGTTGAAATTCGTTTAGAAAAAAAAAAGAACGATTACTTAGAATGTATTAGAGAAATCATTATATATATACATATATATTGAAAATTTATGAAAGAATAATTTAAAAGGACAAAAATCCCGAAAGAAATGTAAAAATAAATGAAAATATGGAACCCAGCAAGTCAAAAAGCAATTTCGGGCTGAGGACCGAATAAGCGAGGTTAAACTAGTTTAATGGTACCAACCTTCTCCCTTTGCGACTTGGTAGGCTGAATTGGGAAATCCAAAGTACAAAAGAGTTCAATGATAAAAAGATGCAAAAAAGTTCAGCGATAAAATCTACAAAAGTAAAATCTATAATTCTAAAAATTATCAACAAATCAAAATATAAAAATTACTTACAAAAATTCAAAGAAATGAAGATTCAAATATGTGAGTGAAAAGACGAATATTCTTTTAAGTCATGCAGATGGATATCATCACATAGTTTTGTAGTGAATATATATATATATATATATATATATATATATATATATATATATATATATATATATTAATAGGGGAGGAAGAGAGATTAAAATATTAATAACTTACATGGTTAGATTCAATAAGTTTTTTCAGAACTCTTGTCAATGAACTTCCACGTGTGCCCCCTTCGTCGCAGTAGAATATCAAGACGACAGTCAATTTCATGCCAGCATGTCGGCATCCACAAAGGCTATTACGATCGTAATCCTGGCTTTTAGGTCATCAATGTACGACACATTCCTCCTGTAAATGATGTTCTTTTCAAATCCCCAAAGAAAAATTCTAGCGGCGTTATATCGAGTGATCTGGGTGGCCATAGAATTGGACCATCTCGCTCAATCCATCTTCCTGTAAAATGATCATTCAAAGTACTACGAACGATGGTACCCCAATGAGGTGGTGGACCGTCTTGTTGCAAAAAGACATATCGCTGAAGCTCTTCGAATTGTGGAAATACGAAATTTTGCAATACGTACAAGTAAACGAAAGATGTGAGTGTCTTTTAAGTAAAAAAGGTGCAATGTCGCGGCCGTACATTAGTTCGCGGTCTCCTTCGGTGAGTCCTTTTGTAACTCACTGTATTTATGGGGGGGGAGGTTCGGATCCCCATATGTGCACATTGTGGCGATTTACTATGCCAGAAAGATGAAAATAAACTTCGTCGGAAAACTTTATGCGATTAAGGAATTCAGCATCATCTTCTATCCTTCTTAGCACATGAGTTGCAATGGTTATCCTTCTAGGCCTATCGTCTGGTTCCAAAGCTTGAACAATTTGGATTTTGTGTGCATGCAGTCTTAATCTTTTCTTAATATCCTTGCACACAGTCGAAATTGGCATATTCAATTCTGTTGCCCTTGATCTCACTGATCTCCTAGGATTAAGTAAGAATGTCTCTCTGAAAGCTCAACATCACTTGAGCTATCAAAATTACGGAACGCTTCTCATTTACGACAATTCCAGTTTCTAACAAATTCTTTTTCCACCCCAAGATACTGTTTCTGGGTGATGGATCTTTTCGGTATACACTCTTCTTTTATTTCTCTGTGTTTGCGTTATGAATTTCGTTTCGATGAATCACCCTAAAATCTGAGCTTTCTCTCTTAAAGTGTATTCATTCTCCTCAATATTCGATCGAATAAACACATCAAAAGTAAACATATCATTACACTGTTAACTTTTACGAAGATGTTTGTAGGAAACAGTAAGAGTTTATTGTAAGGAAGCCAGCTCTACGCTGTTTATTTATACAATATAAATGAGCTTTAACAGTGTAAAAAGAAGCTTTGTAACTATAGTTTTTGTTTATTATTTTATTTATTAATGTTCACTTTGGACAGAACATCAATCAAATCTGTTAGTGCACATCTATTGTCTCTTTTCTCTAGGAAATAAAAAGCACATCAGATAGAGATTTAAAATTTTTGCTTATTAAACATAGTCAAATGAAAATATCTAATCGATTTACGTACATCATATTTGCCGTGTTTTAACCCAAGGTAATCTGTGGTTAAGTAGCCAAACCTAAGTTATTGAAAACTGTCTAATTATTAAAACTTCTCACAGTAAAATATATATTTTTAAATGTCATTGGTTTGTAAGAATTTAACAATGTACCAGATAATCACAGTAGTATTAAAACCGTGTGCAACAAGTACATTGAAAAAAGGTTTGAAAATGAATGTTCAATCACTGAAATAAATTACCAGATGAAATTGATTACTGAGTAAAATTGAGGGAGAAAGTAGAACTATAATATTCTTGACTTTATACCGATAGTGTGTAAAAGTGAAAAAAATATTATATTAGACCCACCAATTTCATATTCTGGTCACAGATCATTGTTCCACATCGTAGAGAACATCTGCTAAACCTTTGATCATGTTGTGGAATTTAATTGCGTTCATTTTTTTTAAAATCATCCGTGATTTCGTCAATATTGTTATCACTGAGCGTGGTTTGAAAGGAAGTTGACTTATTTGTTCTTTTTTGCTATATAAGGAATGTTTATTACATTATTTTGTATCCTGAAGAGAGTTGTTTGCTCTTCCCTCTTCTTATGCGAGGCTCCACGCATCGATTGGAGAGGTCACATGTTTAGTCATGCCTATATTGCTAGAAAATTTTTTATAACATTGGGAGACGCTTTGTGTCTCTGAGCTAGAAAGGGTTCTTTCTACACTTGTTTACTTTGTATTTCACAAAAAAAAAAATTAGCTTGGCCCCAAGTATTATCTTCTAAAGAATTGCTCACCTCCTCTGACTGATGTTACCTAAAGATTTTATTACCTGAACCTCCTTTTCCCAGTGGTGTAGCAGGGAGGAAATGTGCCATGGCCAATGGTAATTCTTCAGATATAGGGTGAGGCAGGGAACAGTCGAGCCGGTTAATTCTGTCTGCAGCATCAAGCATTTGTCAACATATCGGGTAACTGCTCTGTCATCGGGACTACAAAGGTACTTATGTAGAATTTTAAATCAATTGGACAAGTAAAAGTGGCTTAAAATTAAGTCTTAACTCAAGCAAATACAGAAGCATATATGTTAAGTTAAATAAAAATTTGTCAAATATTTTATTCAAAATAAAATACATTTCCCTTTTTGAAATTCAAAACATACGCTGGCAGCCACATGATGACTGGCTGTGGTCACGGAACATAAGCAGTTAGTGTATCCGTTTTGCTTTTTGAATCATTGTCCTTGAACAACCCATAGACTTGAATGCCGAGCAGTTGGCATTTAATTTCTTTAAGAATTGTTTTGCTTTGAACAGTGGTGCAGAGTTGATATTGTTTAATTTATGCTTTTTTATAGTTTCATATGTACCTAAATTTGTTAATTATTGTAGACTCAAGTTAGTTATTGTAGACTTATGATTCATCTAATATGCAGAAGTGTTAAGGTAAATGTTTTTTTCTTAAACCTTTCAATGGTTTTGCTGTTTTATCCTCAGTAGAATACCATTTATTCGTTTTAACACTTATTAACCTACAGGTAATTTATTTTTAAGCAAACGCAATGCATTCATGATATGATTATTTTTAATTTCTAATGGGTGAGGACAATTTGTTGTTCGCACCGGCAGAATTAGGGTGGTGGCAGAAATCCACGGTACGCCACTGCCTATTCCTTCCTCTCTTCTTCCAATAATACGTCTTCTAACAGCTTTTGAAATCTTATCATTTCTTCATCTGAAGACAAAGTAGGCAAAGTAGGCTGAACAATTTGGAAACATTAGCGCGAGAGAGCGCAGGGCAATCAAAACACCTCAAATAGCTCTACAAAACTGAAAAATATTCGGTAAGAGTTGATTTCATGTGGTATCCATTGGATGTGTAATTGGAGCTCTTTGGAGCCTGTCAGTTCAGAAATATGAGCTCAACTTTACATTCTTCCGAAGTGGCCAGTACAAAAAAATAGAGTTATAAATTTAATTGATAAAGAGCAAAAAGTTAAGGAGAAATATTTAACTAAAAGAAATCTGAAGTTATATTATAACATTTTATTGATAATTTATGAAATTTTCCATGAATTAGAGAAAAAACAACTGTGTTCTTAGTTTTGGAAGCTATCTAGGGGTTTGGGGGATCGGGTTAAATCGAGACGTCTAATCATGAGACAACAACGCCGGTGAAGCTAGGAAAGTGAATTTGAAGGGGGGGGGATACCTCAAAGCGTGGTGTGGTTCCACTCTCCGAGCTAAACTAGGAACTAGAGCATAAATTGTCATTGGTTGAGAGTGTAAAATCGGACCTTAGAAACAGTTTTATATTTTTCTGTGACAAGTAGAGAGATGGAAAAACTGATCAAATTCTTGTCGTAGAAGACAAGGAAAGAGGCCGGCGCGGTTACGCAACACCCTATAGAAAGAAGATTAATTTTACGGGAGCAACTACAGTAACTTATTAGGTCAAGCAAAATAGATATAACTTTTAATTAATTATCACTCTTTTAAATAAGAAACACGCCCTTTTCATTAATTAATTTCTTTGATATCTATCATATTCTTAAAAATTATTCTAACTGTTTTATTCTTAATAATTATTACCTTTGTCACATTAAATAATAAGTTGAAATCTTGTCTTCTCCATTCAAATGAAATGCGATCAATATACCATTATTCCACATGAAATCGAATTATGCGTCCACGTTCAGGTTTCCGATGGTTATAAATTACCTAAACCAGATACTGGGAGAGATAATTCTTTCTTCTGACAATAAAAGAATGTTAGATCGATTGAATTAACATGAATTCCGATTGATTGTAGCAATTCCTTTTTAAAAAAATTGAAAAAATTTCTTTCATTAAAAACATTTGATGTAGGATTAGTTTTTATGTATCAAATCAAAGCCAAAATGAGAGTGATTTAATTTGAATGTTTGAAATTTTCACAAAGTGCATAATATTTTTTTCGCATGCAATCAAAATTCGAATATGATAAAAATAATCTAACCCAATCGCAAAAAAAAAAACAAAAAAAAAATCATCAGTGTTTTCATTTATTATAGATAGTTTAATACGTTTGATAAATATAATGTTTTGAGAATATTACTTACCCCTCAACCAAATAAAAATAATTAATTAATTGAAGAGCTTAATTAAATTAAAAAGCAATTTACCCCTTAAATTACGCAAAAAATTTACTAAGAATTATACTCATATTAATAACAGAATGTCACTTGTGTATTAAAAACAAGTAGTCAAAGATTTAACCACAACTTTGGCCCTTATTATAATGTTGTCTTAGATAGTATTTAATGTTATTTCCTATACAGTTTCATGCAAAAGCTATTTTAAAAATAGCTTAAAATAACTTCGATAAATCTCACAAAATAAAAATCCTAATAGTTGAAAATTTGTACTTAGCTACATTTTGATTAAGAAATCTTACATTCTGCAGTTTAGGAATCTGTATTTTCGTACTTCAAGCAAAAAAGTAAATATTTTAGAACAAATTTAACTTATTTTATTCCAAAAATTTACAACTAAACTTGGTGTGTCCTCATCACTTGACCGAGGTTTAAAATTACGAGGTCCGATGCCGATAGCTCCTTGTGTTGTTTCTAGTGCGACGTTAATAAAACCAATCAATTACAACTAAACTTATTTTTGATTTAAGAAATGTTTAGATATTAATTTACCTTTTGTATCCGATTAATTATTTTGTTCCATTTTTGTAGAATTAAGAAGTAAACACGAGTTTAATCACAATACTCGGAGGAGAGATCTTAGCTGAGTCCTTCCTTATAATCTGTTCTATAACTTGAATGACACAAGAAAGAAGGTTTCATTCCTGGATACTTTCCAAAAAGATTTCTTCTCATAACAAGGGGCCGCGATAGCCTAGTGGTCAAGGTCGTGGACTAGCGCCCGGCGGTTTTCGTTCAGTCGCGGGTTCTATCCTTGGCCGCCAAAGACCCGCCATGTAGCTGGGGCTGATGCACGTTAAATCTGTTCTGGGTCCAAAGTCCTCACGTTGGCGTGGTGTGGATGTTAGGAGAGGGGGTGTCAGCTCAGGTGTCGTCCTCGTCACTTGACTTCTCATAACAGGGAAAGTATCACCTTATCACGTATAGTGACGAAAAAGCATTAGCAGGAATTATTTTAAGTAGCGGTTGATGAAGAATATTGCAATAGCTACGAATATCAATTATTTTCTACAGATAAATAAACATTTAATTTCAAATAATATTTTTTCATTTATTCGCCAAATATTGACATATACTACCTGCTTTCATGACAAATTAATTTTAATCTAGTCAGCAAATATTTCTTTAAAAAGTATTTAACGCTCAACATACCAACACTTGATACATATCTATATCTACCATAGCTAGTCAAATGACCTGATTTTGTGTTTCCTGATTGAATGTAAGAAATATGGATATTAGGAAAGAAATAAACAAATTAACTTTATTATAATTAAATAAAATTGTATATTGTCAATTTCTATTTCAAAGACAAAGAACAAGGCTTTCTAATTCATTGCTCATCACATTTTTCCATATACAGGGATCCCCATTGTACATTTTCCGCAAACATATTTTTCAAATTTAGGTGGTTTTATTTTCCTTATAATATCCTATTTGACATGTCTTACGTTGATAAGAATCTGTAATAGAATTAGACAACGATCGTTTTGTATTTGTTCTTTCTTTTGATTGTTCACGGGCTTCTCGAAAATCGGTGGAAAGTTCTACTCCTAACTGGAGTAAGATATCTTGTCTCGAGATATTTTCTCCAGTCGTTTGCTTGTATAAAATCCAGGCATTTATGCCAACTAAATCAAAAATACTGAAAAGTACTTGGAGTCGACATCTATAAGGTATTTTACGGTATATTTCCTCGCCATTTGATCGCTCATGTCTACACCAAATTTAGTTTTATTGTAATGAACTGTATACAATACGTTGAATGCGCATGTGCATCATAATTTCTGTTCCAATAACCTTAAAAAGCAATAAATTGCTTTCCTGGTCAAATGACCGGTTGTGATAGATAACGGTATACGACAAGTTCTTCTCAAAATGAACAAAATGCAAATAAAAAAATACTGCAATATTAACTGTATATATTAATAGAAAAAGTCAGGAAGTCAAATGTGCAAAAGCGATAAGATGATATGCGCATTTTCAATACAAATGTTCATAATCGGTCAAAAGACCTGTTATGGTATGTTTAATGTTAAATGAAATCCGACGAATGAATTAGAGATTTATTTATTTTCAAATTATTATTTAAGGCCAAAGAAAGCAAATCAACAATTATTACTTTTATCATAAAATAAGTTAAATATTTTTACAGCTGTTTTATTTCTACGAATAACAATATAGAATGGATTTGTTGGAAAATCGATATATATTTGGGTGTTGGCATTTGGTTCGTACATGCGAATTATTTGTTTCGAAGATGTATATTTGCGAATGTAAGCCAATCCATATAAATACCAGAAAGTATGGTATTCACCATCTTCCATGGGTGTCGTAACTTATGAAATGAATATGATATTAATTACAAAAATAAATAGTCATTTTGAGCACTTTCTACATTAAATACACTTAAAGCTGCGAGAATCGTTTTGTTCATTAAGCATTGAAAATATATTTATTTGATAAGTAAGTAAATGTTATTAAACAATAAAAATACGAGAAAGGGTTAACATAATTAAAAAAAATTATAGGCTAATAATTCATGTTTTCTTTTGAAATAAACGAAAATGAAAATATATGATTCCGAAAATTTTTAGAAAGAAAACATGAGCATGTAGTATTAGTGACATTGTTCGTAAAAATATTTGGTTGTATTTATTTGTAAGGATCGCGGTAGCCTAGTGGTCAAGATCGTGGACTCGCGGCCGGCGGTTTTCCTTCAGTCGCGGGTTCGATCCTTGGCCGCCAAAGACCTGCCATGTAGACGGGGCTGATGCAGGTTAAATCTATTCAATGGCCAAAGTTCTCCCGTTGGCGTGGTGTGGATATTAGGAGCGGCTCAGGTGTCGTCCTCGTCACTTGACAGAGGTTCAAAATTATGAGGTCCGTCACCAATAGCCTTCGTGTTGCTTCTAGTGCGACGTTAATGAAAACTATATGTATATTATTTGTAATCCATTTCTTTGTGGCTATATATACCGTTAAAAAAGTTTAAATAATTATAAGCATATTTGTGAAAAAATAGTTTCACTCAAATTCTATAACTCTTTTTGCCCACAAATTATATTTTTTGCTCTCAAAATAGTTGAAAGTAAAATATTCAAGAAACTTTTGGTGTGTGTGTGTGTGTG
>BMAW01097986.1:25668-40647 GCA_019974015.1 Nephila pilipes | reverse complement strand
CCACCGAGATCTACACTCTTTACCTACACGACGCTCTTCCGATCTTCACTGCGCGTTTGTGTGTGTGTGTGTGTGTGTGTGTGTGTCGGAAAAAGCTTCAACAGTTTTATTTTGAAAAGATGTCGGAGCAAATGTATTTGAACAAGAATTTTTAGATTTCTTTTAAGAAAATTGCAGATGGTCGGGTATTATTATTCCGTCTGTTACGAATTGCTTCAGTCACTTTTTACGAAATACGTTTTGAATATTTTCTCTTTTTTTTTCGGATATTACATAATCTTTAAAACTATCTTGAAAGTATTTTTTCCACAAGCATGTTCTTTGGCATTTTATATGCTAATGCTTCCAAAATATACTTTAGGTTTCTGAGGTTGAACAGTAAAGAGCTTTTTGCACTTTCGTAAAATATAAAAAAAAATTTCTCTCTTCAATCTTTAAATAAAGTGGCACATTTTCCATTTATTTTTGTTTTGGAAAATGAGATTTTGGTATGAAAGCTCTTGACTCTTACAAGAATCTAACTGAAAGGCTTTTATGCATTTTTGAGCTGTGAATTCTTATTCAAATTTTAAATACATCTATCGAAAAAAGTTTCTGTATTTAATCTATTTTGTAAAGATTCATTCGACGAAGAGAGAAATAAAAAATTCATTTTCGATACGTAGTAAAAAAAAAAAAAAAAAAGATTTCATGTTATCCGTTCTTGCAGGCCCTTATATACTATTTCTGAACATACAAGTAAAATGAAAGAAAATAATATTATTCAAAAAGATCCTTTATCCAGATCGTTATTTTCCAGAGATTGTAATTAGCTTAGCGTCTTACGATAAACTTTGAACTGGTCGATTCGTCATAAAAGTTTAAAGGCAAGGATAACATTAAACGAAGGGATTCAATAAGTCTTTGGAAAATCAAAGAGATGGTGCTCGTAACGTCGAAAATGGTTTGTTTTTAGTAAGCATCATAATACACTAGACAGATGTCTAAGTCTCAGTTACACGTATTCATGTGTTCATTACGCCTTTCGCACCTCAAGAATTCTTTTTCGTAACTTTTCCGACCGATGAAACCCTCTTCACTTATTTTGGAAATGATTCCTTGGAAGCAAACCAACGTTTTGATTTCTGCTTGTTTCCTGGTGTATAGTGAGGAATCCATTTATCATCGACGTTGACAACTCGAAGTGGCAGCAACCAAATTTTAATTTAGCAACAAATGAATACCGAATGAAAACAAACTTATGAATCATTGTCAAATTTTTTTCGGCTCCGTTCAACAAATGGCAACACCCAATTCTTATGTTAATTAACTACAATGATACCATCTATCTTCAAATGTAAGCACTTTTCAACAAACCTCGTAGCTTTCACATTATGTACAATAAGTATCTGTATGTAGATTGAACTTATATTAGTTCAGTGTGTTTATGTACAATTTTTACGTTTGGTGTTGGAAAAATATAAATCTGATTTAAGACTGTTTGACTTACGAGCTGGGGCCGCGGTAGCCTAGTGGTCAAGGTCGTAGACTAGCGGCCGGCGGTTTTCATTCAGTCGCGGGTTCGATCCTTGGCCGCCAAAGACCCGCCGTGTAGACGGAGTTGATGCACGTTAAATCTGTTCTCGGTCCAAAGTCCTCCCGTTGGCGTGGTGTGGATGTTAGGAGAGGGGGTGCCAGTTCAGGTGTCGTCCTCGTCACTTGACCGTGGTTCAAAATTACGAAGTCCGTCGCCAATAGCTCTCGTGTTGCTTCTAGTGCGACGTTAATAAAAACTAAAGTTACGAGCTTATGAGCTGTTACTCAGAATAAGACTTGGTTGGAAGTTGAGGAGACACTGTACTTTAATTCCTAAATACATTACTTACTTCTTCTATGCTTCATTTTTATGAATTAACTAAATACATAACTTTTTAATAAACCAGGCGAAGCGAGAATGGATGCATCAGTAAAGGCTAAGGACCTGGGACAATGCACTCATCATACCATTCCACCCTTAATTTTCTTGGTTCATTTTCGAATTATGCGTGTTATTGTTGTCAGTGGGTAACTTATCGTTTTTAATATAATTTTGTTCCTACTAACTGTTACCTTCACTGAATCTAGCACGACACCTTCGCCCTAACAAGCATTAAAACTGGCCAACTTCTATGACTAGCGCCAAAAGTGAGGCTATTGTAACTACTCTTATTACATTAACTTTCAACTGACTATCCCTGGACGCTCGAGGATGCTTCTGCGTCCTGGACACTCAGTACCGTTACGAACCTACAACTTTACTCCTATGACTGAAAGAAACATTAACAGAGGTTTCGCCGCGGACACCAAGGAAGACCGAAGCAATGAACCTTAGCACATTGGTGACTTTGGTTACAAATTGAAGGTTCTCGAAAATGTTTGAATTTTACCGATATTACTATCAGAAGCGAAGTTACGGAATTTTCCCTGTGTTGTCACAAATTGATGGGGAGTTCTAAATACATGGAGATTCTGGGATGAAGCAATATGTCGGAATCTGTCTTTGAAGTGCAGAGTATCACTTTGAATATTTGTTCACGGTGTTAATAAGTAAATTGGTGATCTGAATGTTATTTAAAGTGCTACTAATGTTATTGTTAGTGATTTGCTATCTGTTTGTGTTACTGATTTGTACAAGAATTATTTTTGTTGTTGTTTTGTTAATTTGTACTAATGCTGTTTTCACTTATAATGCTAATATAAAGTGATTTCTTAAGAAGGAACTGCTGCATGCAAAAAAAAAAAAAAAAGTTGAATAGACAGGCAAAGGACAGATAACACTAAAACAAAGTGTAAATACAAATGAAATATTTGACTGCGTGGCAAAAAAAATGGATGAGCATATTATCACGGCAAAGGACAGAAACAGAATACAGTTTGAACAGTTGCTTGGTTCGTGTAACATTTAAAAACTAGTTTCTTCTATGCTTGTAAAAACAAACCTACTTAGGAACTAGGTCTTTCCACTCTTACAAAAGAGAACACGATATTATTTTGTTCCCAAATTACAAATAAAGCATAACCTGCCACAAATTTATGATGATCCCCACTAAACATCTGTTATTTTATCTTAAGAGAAATTTTAGCATTGACTAAAAAGCGGGTAAGGAAAATTCTTATTTATTTCAGCATCTACTGTTTCATTATTAATGAAAATTATGTATGTAAATGTCCAATGAAAAATATTATTCAAAAACATTTTTAAATCCATCCTTCAAACTTGAAATTCATATGTATAACATCAGCATTGTGACAGCTTTTAGAATAAAAAAAAATCGTATCAATTTAAAATGTTGCACATATATATTGAAAAATTAAGATATATCAGTCAAATTCGAAACACTTTTTAATTCATTTTACGTTTTCATTCTTTATGGGGAAAAAAACATTTTAATAATCTTTAAAAAAAAATTATATTTTATTAAATATTATGTTCCATTATTAATAATAAACATACTGGAATATTTATTAAATAAATATCCCACTATATTTATTATATTCCACTAAAAAATTCATCGAATTTCTTAATTCACATTGATTCGTTTCTCAAGAAACCATTTCAGAAATTCTATACAGCTATTTTTTTTTACACACACACAATTTTTATTCCTATCACACACAAAAAAATGAATTACTCTTTAGTTTTTCTGATAAGAATATGCATTGAAACGTTCTGCCTCAAAGGGTTGCAAATAATATCAATCATTCCAACAACCAAAACAAATCAATCTTGGTACTTATATTGCAAATCCTTTTTGGTCTTTTGGGAAATCAGTCTGCTGACAGTCTTGTAGAAAGCTTTCATCGGCATCCGAGCACAAAAAGCTTTTTGACTTCCTGTAGGATTTGGGTCGACGAAACCATTTCCGTTGCGAAAAAAAAAGATCTGACAGAAGACGTCCGTGTCCCTATTGCTGTCAGTTGCCAATTCTCAGGGTTCTTTCCGGTGAGAGCAGGGATTTTAAGCAGTTTTATTTCTTTTTATTCGAAAGCATTTTAAAATGACGATCGATTTTCGACGCACAATATTCTTTACAGGCGTATTTTCTATGGTAAATTTGCGTTTGTGAGTATGTTGGCATATTACAATTTATTAATCTAAATTATTTAATAGAAAAAATGTGCTTGTTAAAATTAATAAGTTTGAAAATATATATGACTAGCTGATACCTGTCCGCTTCGCTGAGCAGACGATAATATTATATTTTGGAACGTGAAATATCAAGAAAATTTTATATTTTTAAGCGATAATGATAATCTAAATTTTAAATTTTAAGAAATTGATTGTCTGTAATAATGGTTATCCAAGACATTCAAATATATGAGAAAAATAAAAAAAAATTAGTAAAAAGTCACCCCATATATGTATATAATATGGATAAAATTCATTTCGCCGTATACATGTTTTACCTAGTATTGCCAAAGATGAAACCTTTTGTCAGAATATTCATCATGTGCTTAGCTTTCAAATGAAATAACCTCGCAATTGCATCGTGTTTATCATAAGATTTTTGTCCTTGCCTCGAGACATCTTTGATTTCTGACCATTTAGGATTGCAAGTGACTGCAATCCTAAAAAAAAGTCGTGCAAGTCGGGACGTCCAAAATGTCTTACGTATGTCATAGCTTCTTGAGTTCGTTCATGCATGTAGCGAGGTCCTCCAGTAAACGAAGATTGTCTTGCGCGTACGCTACTCCATAAGAAGTCGCCATTTTAGTATTTTTCAAAATCCCGCTAAGTTTTGGGGCTAAACTACACTTTCACCAACCGTGGGATTCTACACTGATTTATTTCTATCGCTAAATATGTACGTTTCTTATTTTCGACATGTACGAAATTTCACAATAAGAGACCCTTCGCCGAAATCTTGCCAATCCTCCATCAGCGCTTCAATATTGAATTATTTGGTATTTTTCCATTTCGCACGCACAAATCTCACCAATTAAATTTCATTGTTGACAATACGCAGTATACATAGAAAAATATATTCCGTTTGGCGTCGGTCATATCATTTTTGGCGATACAGTCGCCAAAAATCACATAACCGATGGATAAGAGTAGATGAACGGATGAAAATGACATTTTGGATAAGACTTTGTAAAATCCGTTCTTAGTGAGAGCCTACATCGCAAAATGAGTAACTATGCTAAATTTCAAGTCAATCGGTTGTATAGTCTTAGAGATCTCGTGATGAGTCACTCAATGGTATTTCGCTTATATATATATAGATAGATTATTATTCTTTATACTGCGTTCCGCCATAGAAATATGTATAAGAAGTTCAGCCGAAATATTTCCGAAATTACGTAAAGAGGGTAACCCTCATCAATAAAAGCAAAGGGTTATAGTAACGCAGTTTTTGGCAGTTACTCGCCAAAATCTCAGCGAGTTTGGATGCGCTGTTGTTGTTTCATAATGGTTTGAAGGAGTGGATGTGAGTGTTTTTGTGAAAATGGAAAAAATCGAGTATCGAGCTGTCTTTCAATGTTAGTTTTCAACACATTCGACCAAAAACGTGTTCGAATGAATAGTTCCAATGTTACGTTGGCGCATTTTGGGCACAATAAATAAAAGTTTTGGCGCTGATTAATTACTGTAGATGAAACTTTGATACACCACTATAGGATCGATACAAAAATAGAGTCATAACCGTGGACTGCGAAGGGGGAATCGGCTCTAAGAAAATTAAAAACCGTTGTTGTTTTTTTCGGCTAATTATGGAGGTATCTGAATTGATTATCTTCAAAAGGAAGAAACCATTACAGAAGCATTCTATGCATCATTACTTGACAAGATGTAGGCAGAAATTAAGGGAAAATGGCCTATGAAAAATGTTAATTATATTTGTTAAATTATTGACGATGTAATTAAACTTTAAAATGTCTGTAACATCAAATAATGAAGGGCAGCAGCTACAAAGAAAATAAAACAAACAGAAAACAACGTAACCGGAAAAAAAAAATAACAAAGCTAAAGTTCTTTTTCATTCATTCATTCTTTTTTTTTTTTTCCTATTGCATGAAAATCTTCAGATGTATTAAGGCTCCCGTCTAGCCGCCATTTTGATTTCGTGGACGTAATGTTAATCCTATGGAATTTTGACTTTAATTCTCACATCTTTATTATTTGATCTATTTGAATGCAATAAAATGCATTTGAAAGAGCAAAAAATAATGAATGCTTCTGTGGAATTACTTTTTTCCTAAGAATTTTAAAAATATTTTTATTCTTATTTTAATCATTCGTTTTTGAGTTTTCCGGTCTTTAAAGAATATTTTCAAATATTTTTAAAAATCGGAGGAAAAAAGTAATTCCACAGAAGCATTGATTATTTTTTGCTCTTTCAAATGCATTTTATTGCATTCAAATAGATCAAATAGTCAAGATATGAGAATTAAAGTCAAAATTCCATAGGATTAACATTAAGCTGATGAAATCAAAATGGCGGGTAGACGGGAGCCTTAAAGCCAAGATAACAAAGTACTCAAAATAAGTAAAAGAATGAATAAATATTCCTAAGGAAAACGAGAGGTACATTTGGATAAATTAAATGGCTTTACTTATCTTCTGAATGCTTTAAGACTCCTGGTTTGCGATATATACAAATGATTACATTGATTTATTTTATCTAGTTATAGAGTCTTCAAAAGGAAATGGATTCTGGTTTGTGTTAAATTTCTTTCATAGGGAAATCTTTTATTTTTATTATATTTTTGATATATTTCTCTACGTTTTAAATGTTGCACTTTCAGTATTTTACAACGTTTTTTACAACGTTTTTCTGAATTTCACTTGGTGTGTGTGTGTGAGTGTGTGTGTGTCATCAAATTTTCGAACGTTAATTTAACCAACTTCCCATCAAGCTAGAGCTTTGAAATTTTGGGAATCGTTCGTACTCGCCTAACAATGCAATATATAGACGTTTGCGACAAGTTTTAACTCATATTTTTTTTAAATAATACAGTTTAGCCCAATCACTTGGCGCAATTTTAATAATTTCCAAAATTGGGGTTTTTTTTTTTTTTTTTTTTTTTTTGGCTGAATGTTAAGTCCGCTTTGCGGACCAATTTAGCAACATTTGGCAAAATACCACCAAATAATTCCTCTCTCCAAGAGTGATTGGGTTAAACTGCATTCCAACCATTTAATTTACCGGATTAATTAATTTTAGTTAGTTTTAACGTTGTTATGTATTTCACTTGGTGTGTGTCTGTCTGTGTGTGTATCAGTGTGTCATCAAATTTTCGATCGTTAATTTAACCAACTTCCCGTCAAGCTAGAGCTCTGAAACCTTCGGAATCGTTCTTACTCGACAAACAATGCAATGTTTAAGCAAGTTTTAACCAATATTTCAATAATTTCTTAATAAACTTTGCCACCATTTAAAAACGATGCTTTTAAAAACGCTCGTTTTTATATCGAATTATTACTCTCTAAAATTCTCTCTCGTATTATGAAAAAAAATACATTTTATTGCCTAAAAAATGCATTTAGAAAGGGTTGGTATAATTCAACTTTATTTAAAACTTTATTGTTTGGCGCAGTTAAGTCAGTTTGGCTCTTGCGCCTTAAATTTGTTTGTTGCAAACCCAAATTTTCGTACTATATTCAGCTAGAAAACCCTTCATCATATATATATATATATATATATATAATAAAAATTAACCATTTTTAATAATTTAATTCAAAGAAGTGTGATAGTTTGATCAGTAATTAGTAGTATACTCATAAACACACAATATTCCATTCCAAGGTATGGAACATGGATAATTATATAATTTCTGTTTTTCTAAATTTTGTTTTTCTATAGCTAGGCATAGTTTTAAATTGTTTGATTCTTTGATAGTTTTTTTTTTTTTTTTGAAGAAGTCATTTTCAGTACCAGAAGCAAAATTAACCTTACCAGCCGACATCCAACGTAGAACTAACTGACCTCTGAAATTACATATACCGTTGAACATTCAAAAATAACGTTAAAATCTAAGCCAATCAGAATCACGATTGGGTTTCCAAAAAAAAAACTAAAGGCGTTCCCATAAATAAAACAACATCGCCCAGCTTGGCAATCAATCAACCGCGATCACAACTTGGCGAGAATCAAAGCACATCCTCAAATATAGGCTAACTAAAAAATCTTTAGTTGATTTCTAATTTGATGAAGCCACTTGGAACTGAATTTTTTTTTTTTTTTTTCGTGGTGAATTGTCGCTAAATTGGTAACCTTTTGCTCTTTTAGTAACTCAGTAAATTTCTCTTTGAAACACGAAGCCTTCTTTTTAGCGTTTGTGGGTAAATCGGATTTTAAAAAAAACCGATTTTGGTTTGATTTTAAGAATTATCGAAGAGCCAGGTCTTTACCAAACCCTGTAACATATTTCTTTGAAAGACTATTGAAAAAACATCCAGAAACACAATTATTGAATCAAAAACACTAATGGTGATTACAAATAATTTTTATTGAAATGTATCAAAACAAAAAAGCTACACACTACGAGGAACTGGAGAGAGGATGCGTTTTAAGTAAAACCCCATCAGAAGCAGGGCTCACTTTTGGTCTTGTACGGAATTTCCGCCGGATGGACTCATAGTAAGTCAAAGGATTCACCTCTTTCGTTGCAAGACGTTTCCGCGTAACCTACAAAGACGAGTTTTTCTTAACGTCTACGGGGAAACTAACCTTTTCTTTGTGAGAGTAGTCCTTTTCACCTGAAAGGAAGTGTTGGGAATAACGGGTTTGCTTTCTTCGATAGGGGCTGCTGGAGTCGAGGTATGGGGGAAAGTAATGTACAATCCTATTTCAGCTTACTTCATGGCGAGTTTTCAAAAATCGCGCCAAATTGGCGCCAAAATCGAGTTTTTTACCACAGCGAAGAGAAAAAATGGTAGCTACATTTGACGAAATATCGCCACTAGAAAAAATACCAGACTCGCCAAGCCAACTAAAATAGGATCCAACCAAAGTACTGTTATTAATTGCTCCACTGGTTTAAGATTTCTTGGCGTTTCTAACCTGTGGAATTTTTTCCCAGTCCATGGGTTCGTCGAGCTCGTAGCATTCCCACTCCATTCCTCCACGTCGACTTCTGTGCTCTCTCATTCCATGGTAAAGCTACCTGCGATGAAAGACCCGGCAAAAGTTAGAAAAGCATCCATCATCTATAGTCAAATAAAAAGATATAAATTGCAGCGCTTATTACCGCTACAAAATCATAATAAATCCATAGGAAATGTAAGGTATCGATGCAAACTATATGACTTTTGACCCCAGGAGTAAATCTTTGGCATTTTTTTTGGCGATTTTTCGGAGAATCACTTGACACGACCTCACTTCGCAAAATCTGAAGCCAAACTGGCGATTCTTGCTTCAATTATCACGTTCCTTGACCTTTAACCAATCAAATTCAAGTAATTTAAAGTGAAAGAGAGTTTTTAAAAATTGAGGGAGTTGAGTTGATTCAAGGAAATCTATTCTAATTTTTATATTGGTATTAAACTAATTGTCTTTTTATTACTTTTGCACAATATTGAATACAATATTATTTTGTTGGGTAAAGATTAGTTAAATTTTACAAAAAAAAATTCCACCTCGATAAAATTATACGTAATAGTTTGATCTCTTGCAAAGCTTTATTGAAGAGTAAATTTCTGCGCATTTTTTAAAGTTACATAATGTAGCAGCAATTATGTTTTTTTTTTTTTTTTTGGTAAATATTTGTTGCATTTGCATCAGCACTTAGTAAAACAGTATATTTATTTAGAAATTCCTTTAAATGCTTGATGCTCAGATTCTTTGACCCGTAAAATATGATCTATGGTTTTTAGGCAAATAAAATAACTCAAAAGAAGGATTATTCTCACTGAAATACAAATAACAATACATTTTATTCGCTCGTCTTCATAAATTCCAACTACAAACACAGCGCGCCGGCGAATCTATCGAAATTCTATTTTTACAAGTTGATTAGTTCGTAGCTTCTTCTCGTGGACGCGACACTCCCACCTTTTGAGTTTGAAAATTCAAAACTAAATTAAAGATCAAGTCTCTTGACAGTTTTAATCTCTCGTCCCAATCTGGTTTTCTTGTTCTGTTCAAGCATAAGTCTCTGAATCTTCATCTCCCAACTTTGTTTTGTTAAGATTGCTCTTCATCCCCAAATCATTATAAATGTGCTTAGTACCTGTATCATTTAAGGATGTACTAGGGGGAGGAACTCCTTGCTAAGCATAAACTAAATTGTCAAAATGTCTGCGATCTGGAGACGGATTTGGATCAGCAGTATTTCGTATGCCAGTTCGTCTTTTAATCTTTTCAAACGCCTTCTGTAGTAGAGTGTAACTAAAATTAATGCAATTAATACAACAACTGCTAAAGTAACTCCTCCAACTACTCCAGCCCTAGTAGATGAATTGTCATCATCCATTTTTTGAACATTTTGACCCTTAAACGTATTTCACAATTCTCTCCTCCATAACCATATTTACAAATGCGTCCAGATATAGAATTACAAATGCAATTCTCATTTTTGCATTGACGCTATTACATGCAATGATCACCATAATAACCTTCAAGGCACACTTGTGTACATCGAGGACCCATCCAACCAGGGGAACAACGACAGACACCATCATTATTACGATAATATCATCCATTCAAACAACTGTAATTTTCCTTGCAGAGAAAGCCAAATGTTCCATTTGGACATGGTAGGCTGCAATCGTCTCCCTTCCACCCTAGAGGACATTGACACTTCCCATAATTTTTACATTTGCATAGAGATTTACACCGCGATCCATAGTGACCAGAAGGACAAGTTTCA
Organism: Nephila pilipes; assembly: GCA_019974015.1. Taxonomy (NCBI): domain Eukaryota; kingdom Metazoa; phylum Arthropoda; class Arachnida; order Araneae; family Nephilidae; genus Nephila; species Nephila pilipes. The sequence goes on along the minus strand of BMAW01097986.1, from coordinate 29,814 downwards.
CTACAGCTTAGACCTGTAAACTCTGGATGACAATGGCAAAGACTAGTAACATGGTGACAGGTACCATTGTCGTTAACACAGACTGGAGAAGTTTCTGAACAGATATAACCAAAATATCCAGCATAGCATATTTGACCACAGTTCTTTCCCTTCCAGACTCTTTCACATAAGCATAGACCATTGATAATATCACAGGAAGAATTATTCTTGCAATCACAAATGTTGCCACATTCTGACCCGCATTGGCTTCATTCACACTGACTATCACATCTAATGCCATACCATCCCTTGTGACAATGGCATTGTCCAGTAACATGGTCATAACTGTCAGCATAATTCCAATCACAGTCACATTTCTGAGAACAATGCAGTCCATATGGGCAATGCTTTACAGATTCTCTCTGTGGGTCACCTCTGATATTCCGCTATTACACCACATTTCCACATTCGAAATCTGTTTAAAATGGGTGGTATAAGTTCTACAAGGTTTGGACCTTTCACTAGGCAGTCATTTAAAGACGGACTTCCTTTGATTTTTACAGAACCATCAAATATTGGTCTGATCTTTGTCGTAGAGTTCTCTTTTAATACAGGTCGGTTAGGAAGATAGTGGCAGTTCAAGTTATCTGGAGATTCAATATTAATTTCTTCAATTACGCCTTCTTTCCTCCAATCCTCAAAAACATTATCATAATCCTGAATAATATTAAGTGCCTTGATTCTCTCCACTAAATTTTTCAATCTTTTTTCAGACAAACTTTTGTTGGAAGGCAATGTAGGATGATCTTCCAACCAAGGTAGAGAAACAACATATGTTCCATCTTTATCTTTCTTAATGGAATTCAAAAATAATTCTTTAGTTTCTTTTTCCAGTTCCGTTTGAGTCTCTTTATCACATAGTGTCCAAGCTCCAAAGATCACTTATACTTCTATTGTTTACATATAAAGATAAAACCATCATGAAACTGTCATTCTATTCTGCATTATTCTGTTTACCCATGAGAGTCCATCCAATTAGGGTCTCCATTGCAACTAATCCACAAGACAGATTCATAATTTTCTCAGTGAAAAGTTTTCCAGTAATGTCAGCACCTATTAACAAATGTACCGCAGATGAAGAATTCAGGGAACAAGCTTCTTGGTCACTTAGAAATATCCCTTTTTCTTTAATCTCTTTTGTCCAGGACCCAACACTCATTCTTTGGATATCAGCACATATTTTTTCTTGATCAAAGGCTTCAAAAGTACAGTGATAATCTTTTTGGAAGCTACTCACATATACTATGTACAGATGATGCTTCTGATGACTTTCAACACCACCAAATAGATTATGGATCACTTCTTCAGTTCCAATAGGCTCCCATTTCATCTTTGTAACAGCTTCTTTACTTATATATGATTTCTGGCTATCTGTGTCGATTAAGGCTCTAACTGGAAATTCAGTATTCTTTCCATGGAGATATATCACCAAAGTTTGTAGAACATTAGCCGAACATGTGGATTTGCTAAAGAACTAAACTTTTCCATGGATGTTTCTGTTTGATCAGCCATTTTACTGGAACCTGGTAATTCCAGATCTTTTGTTCTAGGACACATGACACTGTAATGTCTTGTTTGGCACTGAGAACAATTCATCTTGCTTCTGCACTGTTTTACTAGATGACCTACTTCCAAACATCAGTAACATCTCTTTTTTGGTAATATTACAGTTTTTTCTGATAAATCTAAATTTAAAGCATGTTTACAATTTTTACTTTCGTGATTCTTTTCATTGCAAAAGACACAAGTTGTTACAGCGAAATTCTGATTTTTTGCAAAAAGTCCAGCAGCAGTAGGTGTATGTCTTTTCAATAGGTGAGTCTTGGCACTGCAATTTTGCTGAACAGAGAAACCTTTCATTGCCAGATTAATTCTGCCTTCTGCTTCGACTTCATTTTTCAAAAACAGCATCAAAGTTTCCAACCTTGATTCCTCCTTCTTATCATTTGCATTATTGTTCCTCTGCCAAGCTCTGAGGATTTCTTCTGATAAACAGGATTCCACAAGATGGAACAGCATTGCTGCATACTTTTCAGTCGTCATACCTAGACTTTCCAGAGCTGTTAATTGAGTTTCAATCCTATCATACAAGGTAGGAAGTTTCACTTTTTGATCTCTAGAATTCATAGATATTGTTAATTTCAATAATTCTCGTACATAAAACTCCACAAGCAGTTCTTCCCTTCCAAAACGAGATTTTAAAGAATCCACTGCCTTGCAATAATTTTCCCTTGATGGTGGAAAACTCTCAACCAATTCTCTTGCTCTAGAGGAAGGTTTCATGCATTGTATTAGACATTGAAGTTTGTCAGCATAGTTTGTCAGCATCGTCGATATCTGGATCACAGTCAATTTTACTGAACTGACCCCAAAATGGCAGCCAGTCATTTATTTCTCCACCAAATTTCTTTAATTCTAGTAAGGGCAACTTGAATTTTCTCTTAGATACACTTGGGGTAGAATCATTGTATTTTGAATTTGATCATTCAACATGCAGAGTTCATTGTATTTTTCACTCAACAGTTCAAAATCGGCCAATAAATTGAAATTGTGAGCCAAATCATCGGCAGCTGTAGAAAAGTCATCGTTAATGGAATCATACAAACGTAAAAATGAAGAGCGAGCTACTAATCTTTTTTTCTTAAGATGCTTCATTTCAGTTAACTTAAAGTACTTTAAATATCAAAATAATAATCCAGTTCAAAATTTACTTGCCTCTCTTTAACTTACTGTCCACAAATCGAAATTATACAGATCCTGTCTCGGACGCCATGTTGCATTTGCATCGGCACTTAGTAAAACAATATATTAATTTAGAACTTCCTTTAAATGCTTAATGCTCAGATTCTTTGACCCGTAAAATATGGTCCATGGTTTTTAGGCAAATAAAATAACTCAAAAGAAGGATTATTCTCACTAAAATACAAATATCAATACATTTTATTCGCTCGTCTTCATAAATTCCAACTACAAATACAGCGCGCCGGCGAATCTACCGAAATTCTATTTTAACAAGTTGAGTAGTTCGCAGCTTCTTCTCGCGGACGCGACAATACTAAAACGTCATTAAAGTACAGAATTAAAAGCTTTTTTTTTTTTTTATTTCCAGTACTTTTCCATTCGCTATGTATAGAAAATCCCGCCAAGCTTAAAAGTTGGTGCAATTATCGCCAAATGGTAGTTACTACCACTTGATGATAAAATTATAATAAAAATAGTAGTCCATTATAGTTAAATGTTTGTTTCTCGTCAACACTTGAGCTTGACATTATAAAATCTAATTAATTATTGGTAAAAAACAGATGCAGTTGTATCTTCATTACAACTGAAATTCCAGTTTAAAAATGTTTTAATGCTACTTCATTTTTTATGGTTTTCAGTTCGTAAACATTTTTATGCTACTCCATTTTCTGTGGAAAAACCTTTGCTTTTCAAAATCATATTTTTTCCTATGCATTATTTTGTATTCTATATGCTTATAGAGAGTTTTTAGTCTTACTTTACTAATTTCTACTTATGTATTCTTTCAGTGAAAACGCCATCTTGTTTCAAAATATGTTTTGCAATCTCAATGATTGGTACATTTCTAGAAGTGTCGGGTTTGAAATAACCGCTATTGGTGTCATCTTAAAAGTGATTTCAAAATTTCGCCAAGTAGTCTCGCTGAGCAAGGACTGTACCAAAAATGCTACAGAAAGGAGAAAGATAATTTTTATTCATCAATTTATTCGAAATCAAAAATTTTTGAACGTTTTGTTGTAATAAGATAACTTCATACTCTTTCACGACATGGAAAGAAAATCAAAACAACATACTTCAAAGATTTTCTAGATTAAACGACACACAGCATTTATTTATTTTACGGAGTTGGCATAAAGTTTCCAAAAAATGATACAATCGACACCAAACGGAATATCCCAGACCGTAAACTTTTACCGCTACATTTTTAAAACAAGTCGCGGACATTTCTCGTCATGCTTTTTCTTATCTTTATTTCTTATCTTTATTGGGTGTTTTATTATCTTTATTGAGTTTTATTTTCTTATCTTTATTGAGTGTTTTATTATCTTTATTGAGTTTTATTTTCTTATCTTTATTGAGTGTTTT
>BMAW01097986.1:0-25658 GCA_019974015.1 Nephila pilipes | reverse complement strand
TTATTATCTTTATTGAGTTTTATTTTCTTATCTTTATTGAGTGTTTTCTCCAATAAAGTCTTTTTAACAAGATTCGCGCTGGCAAAATGGAAAAGTACCATTTTATGAGAAATACAGCTACAAATGCAATTATACCTGTACATAATATAAAACAGTTCAGTTTTTATTAACGTCGCACTAGAAGCAACACGAGGGCTATTGGCGACGAACCTCGTAATTTTGAACCACGGTCAAGTGACGAGGACGACACCTGAGCTGGCACCCCCCTCTCCTAACATCCCCAATACGCCAACGGGAGGACTTTGGGCCCCAAACAGATTTAACGTGCATCAGCCCCGACTACACGGCGGGTCTTTGGCGGCCAATTATCGAACCCGCGACTGAACGAAAACCGACAGCTGCGAGTCCACGACCTTGACCACTAGGCTACCGCGGCCCCCATAATATAAAACAATATACATAAACAAATAATAGTTGAAAGAGGAAATTCATATATGCGAAAACTTCTTCAGATGTTGCGATAAAAAATTAATTATTGAGGATAAAGATGCATTGTAAATTAAACAGTAATTGTTTATCTTTTACCTTTAACCCCAGGAGACACGCACTTTGAAAAGATCAGTACATCCTATATTGAACTCCTCAATAGCTCATTTCTGAAAATTTATTCTTAAAAGTAAAGAAATTCTTTCGTCTCAAGCTTCCAATGAAAAATAAAGAGAAAGTAAAAGCTTAAAAATTAAAAAATTCAATTTTGATAAATATTCAGCTGTTTGAACGTCCAGTATCTTCTCAAGTGAAAGCAATAATCATTATTTAAATATTCAACTAAAAATCATGAATAATAAATGAAAAGCAAAATATAAAATTAAATTTGATCTCAAAAAAGACGATTTAAATATTTCAAAAAGTGAAAATTAATACATACACAATTACACTTTAATTTAAAAAAAAAGTGTGTTTAAGTAAACTAATTTTCTTGCAGGCAAATTATGCATTAGTTCCAACTTTAAGAATAAAATATAGTGTATTTATAAAGCAATATTTCACTGTTTTAAAATACCTTAAACATTCTAAGTATATACACACATTGCATAAAAATTTGCGATCCAAGAAATAATTGACAGAATGAACCGAAATTTTACATATGTAAGTACAACGTTGATGTAAGTAAGTAATTACAAAATAAAAAGAATGATTATTTATTGCAGGGAAAATTACAAATGAATGGAGATTCTAATACCCTGTTGGACCACCTCTAGTATGCTCGCATGATGTGATACAATCGGGTATTAAGGTATACTTCCCGAATGATGTCATACGACATCTCGTTCCACAGTTTCTGTAAATGCGCCTTCAATTCGACCAGACTCGTAGGCTGTCCAACTTGCCGTCCTAAATTATCACAGATATGCTCGATTGGTAACAAATATTGAGATCGAGCATGCCAAAGAAGGGTGGAAATGTAACTAAGTAAGACCTATGAAATCCTTGCTGTGTGTGAAAGAGGATTTTCCTGTAGATAAAATCACCTAAAAGCCCTGCCATGAGGGGCAAACACATGTGTCTGAAGAATGTAACGAAAGTACTTCTGAGCTGTCACAGTGTCGTGGATCAATATTATGATTGACCGTGTGTCGTATGCGATAGCAACCCCTACCATCACACCATTTGTGGGAGCGGTGTACCGCTGTACAGCGAAGGTAGCATTGAGAGGTTAACCTCCACACACATACTCGATTGTTATCACTGCCCACATTCAATGTGGATTCGTTGCTTAAGACGACGTGATTCCATTCGGTTTCAATCCAATATCTTCGAGCATGACACCATTCAAAACGGAGGCCACGGTGAGTGGGGGCCAATGACAGTTTACATAATTGGCGCCACGAGAGTAACTGTCTTTCAACCAGGCGCTTTGCGATGGCATGGACTGACATAGAGGTCCGTAATGAAGGTGCTGCTTGTGTATGGATGGCGCACAATGAGAAAGTTGGCTCTATGCACGCGTGTCGCATGATCTGGCGATCTTCTCGATTATTGGTCTGTCGAAGGGGTCTTGAGCTTGGTCGTCGTGCAACAAACTCTCTCTTGTCCAATAGTGCCGCGATAGCATCTGTCCTTCAGCAAGGCGCCTTGACATAGTACAGACTACAACAGAAGCCCATAGTGAAGGTGCTGTCTGTGTATGGATGGTGCTATTTGTGCGTGCAGTATGATGTGACGGTCTTCTAGACTATTGGTCTGTCGAGAGCGTCCTATGGCCACTGGTCCCAACACCTTCTCGCAGTAAAGTCAAAACGACCAAGGTGGTGAGCTACTGACCGAGTTGACCCCCCCCCCTTTTTTTTTTCATCATCCCTATCATTTTTTGCATCTCGAATTCTAACAGCTGCTCATATTGTCTCCGAGGGTGTAGTATTTGCGTCTCCAGTTAAAAAATGTCTCTCTGCTACAGATTAAAAGCACGTAAACAAGCTCTGCCTACCTGTTTTGTACTCCAAAGAGAACGGAGTTCAATGCCCTCTGGTGTCATTACGCAAGGCACAATGATGCTACATTTTTAATCATTTACACATCTGCCTGACACGTTCATTCATGCCTAGTTTCGTAATAATCCCACTCTTTCTTCTTGGTGCGCCAAATTCTTATGGCAATGATTGTATTTATACGAAATGTGGCTATTGAATAAAGAAAGTGAAGCCGTTTTAATTTCCTACCTATGTACTTATCATCACCTTCATTATATACCCCTTCTATATCTCTACAACTTTCTATGCAAATCTTGCATTGTTTCTTTTCACTGTTGGAAATATTTTTCTGTCAGCTCCTTCAGGACGCGTGCCGTTTTGTTTCCATAGCTCCAACGGACTCAAATCTTGCTCCTATTAATGCAGATTTTACCTTAAGAAGCAAATAGAAATCGCATGGCTCAAAATTCGGCGAGTAAAGCGGATGGTCTAACACTGAGGTGCTTTACTTGGTTAGACCCTCTTAACAAATGATGAGGAATGAGTCGACTCATTATCTTGATGGGAAAATTTACTGTACGAATTCTTTGTCAATTCCTAAAGTCTCAACAATCGCACGAATACTTAACCGACGCTCAGAAAAAAACCGATTTTTCCAGCTATTTTGAAAACACTTAAGCTACTTAAAAACGCATACACGCGATAAACATTCATTACTATTCTCTTCTTTCAATAAATTATCAGTATTATTTTTTCCAAGCTTCATGAGAATTTTTGCAACAATTCTTTGAGCCCTTATTATTTTTCCATCAAAACAAAAACAAAAATAGATCTAATACAAATGATGGCTATGGTTATACAGATTTGCTTTCAGAAGCGATAGGCACTGCATTCAAAAGAATTTCGCTCATACGTACTTCTGTAATAGCGTTAGTCTCGTTATTTAATAGCAAAACGATGTGTGTGTGTGTGTGTGTGTGTGTGTGTGTGTGTGTGTGTGTGTGTGTGTGTGTGTGTGTGTGTGTGTGTGTGTGTGTGAGAGAGAGAGAGAGAGAGAGAGAGAGAGAGTGTTACATACACTCCTTATAATTTTACGTAGAACCTTTTTGACCGCTCTAATGGAAATTACTTTTAAGTAGTATTGAATTTATAATTACTTTGAGATAAATGCACATATTATAATACATCAATAGATGTCTTTTTGTATAAATGTGAATGTGTAAAACCAAATTACTTCAGTTTTTAATTTAATGAGCATTGATCAAAGACAAAAGTTCGAAATATTCATTTCTTTCATCAGTAAGGCAGATGAAATTAAACAATTCATTAATAAAATTAATTTTTTTATATTCTGACGAACGATACGCTTATCATATTTCCTCTTTCACTTTAATTCCATTGAGCTAAGTAACAAAAGTGATTGCAGACATCTTTTAAAACAAATTACTTAATCTCGCTTATATATCTGGAATAATTTTCCAAAGGAACAAAAAAGTTGTCTTTCCGAGATTCCAAAGTTGTTAAATATTTGGTGTGCTTAATATATTGATTGGGTTAAATGTCGTTTCTTGATGAATTGCGTTTATTAAAATTTATCTTTTAAATGTGTATTTCGTTAAGACTAAAGGAAAATAACTATGGCAATCCAAGAAAAATATTTTTTTTGACGAAATGTAGCGCAGTTAAGGCAAATTGGTATTTTCAATGTATGCTACCCAGGGTAAAATGGCGCCAATATATATTTTATGTTTATTTATAAGTTAACTTTGATATAAAAGCAATAAACTAGCATATCGAAATTTTACTGCAGCCTCGTCGAGTTGTCACCGTCAATAACACACAAATTCATCGGATGCGGAGCAACAACGGGTTGCTTCCGGTGAATCTGCTCCAAAGATTGAGAACAAGCTCAGTTTGGCTACAAAAATAATGGCGATGATTTACTGTAATAAAATAACCAATTCCCCTTCCTAACAATCTTATTTCCCATTCAGAATGCTGTTACTACTTTCTCGTACTATTGATTTGAAGAAACTGTGCTTAGGACTGAATTTAGATTGGCTCAAGAAATATAAAATTGTTTGACTTTTTCTTTTTAAATTCCTACCATTAGTTCACACTCTCCCTATATATATTTATATATCTTGTTCAAATTTTCAATCGTTAATAAAATACTTTTTATTCATCCACTCAAATTCAAATACATTTTGTTACACTTGTAGTGGATGACACTTGATGTTATAACAGTTTTTTCAAATATCAATTAAATGTAATTGGTGAAAATGCAATTTAGCCCAACCATTTGGCGCGAATTCAAAAATTGCCCCACTTGGCGTGGGTTTTTTTTTTTTTTTTTTTTATTTTTTTTTTTTTTTTTTGCTGTTAAGACCGCGAAGCTGACGAGGGTAGCCACATTTGGCAAAGCACTGACAAATAATTCCTGTCGCCAAGGGTGATTGGGGTAAACTGCATTCCAACCATTTAATTTACCGGATGAATTAAGAAACAAGCCAATGCTTCTACTATGTCATTTGTAGTGCAATGGCAAAGTTGGTAGAGCGTCGGCGCAGAATATTCATGTATTCGGATCGAAACTGGTCGAAGCATAATTTTTTTTATTTGATTTTCAAATAAATAATTTTAGTTTAATATGGGAGAAAAACATTTCTCTTGTATAACCTATTTTGCAGGATATAAATTTAGGAATAAATACCAAATTGAAAATAAAATAATTGCAAAATAGTAGCATCTCAATGAAATTAAAATATTGTTGGCCCATATATCCTTATCATTCTAATTTCCAACAAAATGAAACCAAAAGATAAAGCAATTCCACCATCCCCATAATAGATTCATGTCCCTCTATCTGAAGCGTAGGAGATTGTTTTTTCAATGTTTCTTTCCTGGAAGAAAGGCACGGTTATAATATAGTATCCTGTAAAACACAATTTCTTTTGGATGTATTCAAAAGCGAAAAAAATTTTCAACGCCTCCGATGCAATTACGAATGTCTTTAATACGACATGCTTCTAAAATAGTCAAATTTAGAAAATGAGAAGCGCAATGTACATATATCGTGCCAATGCAAATTTTTCTCTTATTTTAGCTTGTACATAATTACATGCTCTAGGCAAGTCCCCAGCATAATCATGTCTTTGTTTTCTTATGTATCCTAAATCAAACTCTAATAATTCTAAAATCTTAGAAATATTGTTTGCTAGAATATCTCAATTGTTGAAATTGCTACCACGAGCTGCAAAACATTTTCAATTTGTAAGGATTTGTTGATCTCAATTTCTACAAATATTTCGCATCAAGATTCTTGCTCCAACAAAGAAATATCTGTAGTTTCCTCCACTATAATAGAAAAATATTTACTTGAATATACTTTTCCAATGAATTTTTTAAAATTTATTTCGTTGTAAGCATGCATAATTTCGTTTTTATTTTAACCAGTATGTACGATACATTATTTTTTTTAAACAAATTTATTTGCAAAACTCCTCATGCTCCACATTGCATAACATGAGGCTTACAGACGTAAGTGGTAACAACATTATCAAATAATAATAATAAATTTAAAAAAAAAAAAAAACATAATTAAGAGAAAAAAACATAAAAGAGACAGATATAAATAAAAGGAAGGGAGGAAATATATAAATATAAAGAAAGGAAGGTAACTATAAAATTTTAGAAATCTATACAGTAAACAAATTTTCTCAAGACATTAAGGCTTTCAGAACAATTGACCAACAAAGACAAAATAGGTGGCCAAGAAATACCTAAGCGTTTTAACTCCTTTTTAAAATTTTCTCTTTTACAAAAATATAGATTACAATACAACAAGACATGTTCCGCGGTTTCAATGTCCAGACCACAAGAACAAATACCATTACCAATTAAGTAAAACCTAGATAAATAGCTGTTAAAATTTCCATGTCCTGTTAGAATCTGGGATAACTTAAAATCAGTAGCAAATTTCTTACATTTTAGCCGTTGATAAATGGTTGGAAAAAACTTTTTAGTCCACAAAGCTTTAGGTGAGGCCAAGAATTTGAAGTTCCAGTCGGAAACAGTTTTTTCCCAAGCTAAATGTTTCCAGTGGGACGATGGCACAGACATCGAAAGGCTCATATCTTGGCAAGCTGCCTCTTTAGCCAACTGGTCCGCTCTATCATTGCCGAGATTTCCAATATGGCCCTAGCGGATGATTTTCGTCATTTTATTCCCACATCGTTTGGGATTTAAAACAGTTGGAAATTCCTATAACGATGGTTATGTTCCTTGCTTTCATCTGTTTCGTTAATTTGGCCGTAATTACGACGATCTCTTAAATGAAGTTCATTCATGCCACAGAAAAGTCCTGTTTTTATTATTGGACTAAGTTTTTTTTCCCATGACCTGCCGAACGCTAACAGTATCAATTATGAATATTGAGGCTTTTTTACGCCTTGCATGAGCTCTTCGTACAATGATCCTAAAATTCTAAGAAGTTAGTAATGAATGTGTAATAATTTTATCTTGATGTTCACGGTTGTGTTCTATCAATTTGAGCCAGATACGATAAGTATAACAGGCTAATTGTCCCATTGGATGATTGTTTGATTTATTAGCATATTCCTTGGCAAAACTTACACAATATTTACAATAAATTCCATCTTCAAGCTTATAATAGGGAAGCCATTGGTGTTTTAACATTAAATTATACCGAAATCTCTTTTCACATTTTCATTACCAAATGAAGAGCTTAATTAGAAACGCGTGTGACTGTTGACATCCAAGATTTTCTAAGAATATCAAATTTTTGCTTTTTTAGTTACTTTTCGATGATGTTATTCGATATGTCCCATTTTTTTGAATTGCTATGTCTTTTTTATATCAATTTGGTCAATTTCTGAAGTACAATGAATTTTTGGGTTTTGTATTAGTATTTCCTTTCCAGATCAGATAGGTCATTTCTACTTCTTCACTTTTATTGAACCCCTTGACTCACAAACAAAACGAGTGTTTTATATTCCATTTAATAGCATACCGTAACGTCATCCAGATGTCATTGTATGCCAACAGATAAATGTATTCTTTTCTGCTTCAAATTGATGTTTAGAATTTTTTTTTTTCCTAGAGTCAAAATAATTTAAAAGCGACTGTTGTTTTTCATTACATATTGTCGAAAAGTAAAAAAATAAATACAATAAAGTTTGAAGTATTATTAAATACGCTACAAAATTTTAGCAAAAGAAAATAGATAAACCTAGGTTTTTAATTCCTATTCATTTACAAAAGCTGACAGCCAAGACAACCACACCAATTTTGATGATTTTACTCAGCAAATGGGTGATACGCTGAGACGCGCGCTTTAAGAAGACTTTTTTTAGGCACTTATTAGATTACTGTTTGGAAGAAAAGAATGAAACTCTATAATTCTTTCCCATGAAATTGTGGGTGGAAACATCTTCTTCAGATATGCTCCTTCATCTCTTCGTCTATAAACACTGTTCCATAGGCCCTTTTTCATAGACAACCACCACTTTTCTATTATTTTCTTAGTAATTGGTTAGATGATATATTTTTTATCTTCATGATAAAACAATATAAATACAAGGAGAGAAAAAGTGCTTTTGAGAAAATATGTTTAGAACATCTACTATAGTATAATTAAAATAATCCTTAAGTATTTCAATTTCGAGAAACAAATCTTGGATAACGCATATGTCCCTTTACACCCTCTGTGAGTACACCACTGGAGGTAATGCACGTCATCATTATGAGCATGAATTATCACAGTTAGAAATGATAGCCCTAAATATTAAAAATGATCACACGTTGAAAATATATACTATATATTTTGAATAGTTTCCTTCTCTGTCAGTTAATGATATAAAATTAGCCTTTTGGCTTTCGTGCTATATATGTGTACCATGGTTTAATTAATGCTTTACCCAAATTTCATCGAATTGATCAATTAAAAATTTCACGAATAAAGTTTTTCTGATTATTCCCTAAATTTTGAAAATGAGTCTTTTCAGGATATTCTTGTTCTTTTCTCAAACTTATCATGTTCAAGTTTATGTTACATAGCAGTTTCTGTCCTTTAAAACCGTATTAAATATTAAAATAACGTCCCAAAAGAATGGAATTACCACACTCACAAAAGGCCTTATACAAAAATTCAAACTCACATCACGTATTAAATAAATATAATTTTCAAGTAGAAACTGCAAACTAATTCCGTCTGGATAGAAATGTTAGCGATTTCAAATATTAATGTCTAAAACAAGAGAAAAGTTAATTAAAAATGGAAATAATAAGGTTTCACTGAGACAAAAAATTTAATATCTGTATCAAAATATTTTTCACAATCAACTATATCTCTCTCGTAATCCTCGTCTTTTAAGTAAATAGTGAATATCTTCATTCACAAGTTTCAAATATTTTAAAGTTTCTCTTAATATTTACCTATTCCGTTTGCCTTATTTATTTTTCCAGTTAAGAGACTAACCTTGGAACGAAGAGTAGATCGTTTCCGTTGTAATTTATTTAATTTTTCGTCTGTCGCCATTTTTATTCTTTTTCGCACTTGCTTGCGAAATAGTACGTTCGCTTTACCGGTTATATTTCGGCACCATGTTAAACAATCGGTATAAAGTAAAATATCTAAGTAATGTATAATATATTAGACTGAACTATTTGTTATTATCACGCTTAAAGTACGAACATAAATAAGCGATCTTCTTCGGACGAATTCTTTTTATTCCCTTATACAAAACAACACGAAAAGACATTAACATAACAAAACCGTTGCCACACAAGATAAACATAAAATTTTAGGAAATGCATGTAGCTAATCCTAAAGATTATACATATAACGAATCCTAACACAGTTGCAAGAATATCATTCTGGGTTTACTGCACAGTATCCGTCACTTACCCAGCTCAAGAATCCGTTGCTATGGGTTCTTTGTAACTTCTTCATGATAACGTTTGTCTATATTCCGTCCTCGAAAACAAATAATGCCTAACCCGAGAGGAGATGAATGCCTCACTCCTTCATCACATTCATTTGTTTTTATTCCTGCAGACTTCCATCTGTTCTCACCCCTGAAAATAGGTTCTTAAAGGAAAACTATTTTCGGGTGTTCAAGACATTCAAAGCCTTGACGCGAGGATTATCCATGCTGATGCAAAACCTTCTTCTCTGATTTATTATTTATTTTAAACTGGGAATTTAGAGATTAATCAGGCCAGAATGAATCACTTATTGAGAGATCATAGATGAAAATTAAGTAGCATGGAAATGACAAAATACTCAAAGAAAACCATCATTTATTGCATTTATTAAATTTATTTAGTACAAATGCATTTAAAGTCAACTATTACAAAACTGAATCAGACCCACTGTGGAGGTTGATATTGGTACCCCAATATAGATGTTTGGTGAATAACGCTACATGTTGTGTATGTGGGTCGAGAAGTGAGAGTATCTGAGAGAATCGTGTATGTGTCTGACGAATTCGCGTGAGTGAGTGAGTGAAATCTTGGCGAACTTCTTAATTGAAAGCGTCGTCTTTAAGAATGTAGGATCGCTGCTAAGAGAAAGAAAGCGCTCTTTTCTCCCGAATATTCCCATCGAATTATGATCGAATTAAGCGAGCAATATATATGACTCTCTATGGGTCTTTCAACTGTAAATTCAGAATCAAAGAAGGTCCATCCGAAACTAAAAACCGTGTGTTCTATGATTGCGGAGATCATGAATCTATAGAAGAGAAGTTTTATTATTGAACCACAAGAGCATCGCTATTCCCTACAGCTATTAAGTAGGAATCGATTACAAAATTGTGAGTGAGAGTGAACAAAAGTAGAGGTTTACGACGCAAGAGACAAATATGTGTATTTAACTCCAAGCAATGTGTATCTGTGATCTGGACGTAAAGACAATGAAAAAAATTAAACACTGATTGACAAGAAGAAGGGTCGAAAACAGATAAGGATTCTTGGGAATCACACGCACAGAAAGAGACGCATCACCATTATTTACCAAACATAGTAAACTCTATAGAAATGGGAAAACATTACTAGTATACCTCAGGGTCATGACTATTCAAAGAACAAGCCTCTAATATAAAAAGGCAATATTTTTATTGTTTGATTGCCGTTGACGTTGCACTTAGAAGATATACGAGGGCTAGTGCCAACGAACCACATAATTTCGATGTTCGGTCAACTGCCGACGACGACACTTGAACTAGAACCTCCCTCTGTAAATTTTCATACCATGCCAATGGGAAAACCTGGAACCTCGGCAGATTTAAACGTGCATCAGTTTCTTTAAAACGTCATCTTTAGTAGCAATAGGGCTCGAACCTACCTAAAAGTTATGACGAAGAATATTTGTGATGCGAAAGGCATCATGATCACGAACACGAGTAACTGAGACTTAGACAGATGTCTAGTGAGTCAGGACGCTTACTAAAGACAAACCATTTTCAATGCTACGAGCGTCATCTCTTGAAATTTGTTAGGACTTATTGAGTGACCTTATAGATTGTTCAAACTCAAATACAGAACTCGTGTGTAAATCACAGAAACAATGAATTTAGTTTTGAGTAGCTGAAAGAGGTTCCCCTTGCAGGGCGAAAGAGAAGAATCCTGACCGTTATTCAACCGTTAGATATTTAAAATGAATTAAAGTATTCTTTGATTACATATTCATTTTTAAGTAGGTAAAATACATCCGTAAATCCCTAATTTTATATAAATCACATAATATCATTCATTTAATTAATTTTAATAAAAACTATCCAAGATTTATGAATGAATATAATAGTTCTGGTATCCTAGTGATCATGGTCGGAGTAAGCATTGTTTTCATCGAATCGTGGGTTCAGGTACTGATGTTCCTAAAGTTTCACCCGCATAGCTAGGCTGATAAACATGAAATATG
Source organism: Nephila pilipes (assembly GCA_019974015.1). Taxonomy (NCBI): domain Eukaryota; kingdom Metazoa; phylum Arthropoda; class Arachnida; order Araneae; family Nephilidae; genus Nephila; species Nephila pilipes. The sequence continues at coordinate 14,243 of BMAW01097986.1, read as the reverse complement.
TCGTGGCTCCGAATCCTCATGTAGGCATCGTGTAGAAATTTGAAGAGAGAGGTGCATGCTCAAGTGTTCTCATTACTTGACCGAGGTTCAAAATTGCGAGGTCTGTCGCCTAAAGCTTCGTGTTGTTGTTAATAAACGATTAATGAATCGTTCAGAATCTATTTATGAATAGTTTTAAGTTCAAATAATAGATATCCAATATCATCATCACTTGACAAGCATTCAATTTTTTTAAAAAAAAATGTTTTGTACTTTTTTAATATCTTTCTGATTATGTAAATTAAAAAATTTTGATGAGTTAGACATCATGTCAACTTCAACGTTGAATCAGTTTAATCTATCATTCATTTTGAAAACATATAACACTCCATCTATCTGTGATAAACTCAAACTGATGCATATTAGTTATTCGACATGATTCAATGTGTAGGTAGACTGGTGGATAAATAAAGTATTAACTTCATTTACTTTGTACAGCTATTCATAGATGTTGCTGCGTCAAACTGACCTATTATTCTCACTGTTGAGTTATCAGGGTCATGAGTATCTCAAATCAACTAACAGCGATATTGCATTAACAAAATCTGAAATAAGACAATGAATAATTTTCATGTGTGATTTTTGTAATAATACACCTAGGGAAAATTATAGATATGTTGAGAGAATCAACTCATTAAAGATAATATTCGAATGTGTGTGCCCTGTAGACACAAAAAAAACCCATTCAACTGAAAGTTTCCTAGTTTATCAGTGTGTTTAAAGAGTATTTTGAAGGAAATTCAATAGGTATAGCGCAGTTAAAAAGAAGTATCGCTTGCGAGTCAGAAATCTTGGAGATAAATTTGGCGACTCTTAAAATAAACCGCCGAACTATCATTACGTATTATTATCAAAATTTGGAAAAATACTCATATTAAACAAAATTTAACATTGATAATTTACAAACTTAAAATAGTTATTGAATAAGAACTTTACGATTTCAATATTATAGTCATTTTAATTATTTTTATTATTAATTTATTCAGTATATATATATATATATATATATAGGAAAATAAAGAGTAATGATATTATTAATATTCATTGTTATCATTGTCTTAGTATTTTAATAGTATTTAATTTTATTTTCGTTACAATTTTTAAATAAAACTTTTTTGGTACTTGTCTATTAAAGCGGCGCCCGCCAAATCAAGAATACGCTAATGTCGCCAAGCTAGAGAAAAGCGCCAAGCAAGCGGAGCGCGATATTGAAATGTAGGAAAACAAATAACAAACCAATAAATAATACAAAAAAATTTAAATAATATTTTTATTTAATAATCTTTTATATGTTTAGTGATAGATCTCATCCTAATAAGTGATATAAAAATTTAGATGTTTAACATGAATATTTACATAACTTTTAGAATATAAATCCACATTAATGGCAATATTTCCGAAATTGCGTTCACTATTTCATAGAAAGCATTTTTTTTCCGAACATATTTCCTCCACATAAATTCTGCCAGATACGATTCCAGATGATGTCGAGCCGTGCTGCGTTATTTCTTGTTCCGCCACTTTGCCGAACCCCACATTCCTTCAACATTTTGGGTGTGAACTCCCGTTGACGGATCTACAAAATTATACTTATGATTCACCGTGAAATGCGTAAAACCAGCATCTTCCAGTTCTTCAGTCTTGCACCCCTTCCAACAATCTGAATAGATAGTTGAACCTTCTTGTACATGTTCCAAATTTTTTCCAAGCAGTGTGTTTGCATCTCTGTTCGACATTGGAACAAGAAAGCACTCGCCATCCTCCCGGCATATTCCAACGAAAATCCACTGTTGCGGAAGTACTCGACCCCTGTTGTTCTTACGCCGTTCGAATAAACTTTCATCGATCTCCGCAATTCTATCGGGTCCATCTATACGCTTATTAAATTTCAAAATAAGGTGAAGAGAACACACTTCTCTCATGTAATGATTCCAATCCACTGTTGCACCTTTTGACATTTTCAATTGATTGCGACACCATTTAATAGATGTCAACTCCTCTGCCCAACAATGGATAAATCGAATTGCAGTTACGAACGGTATTTTGGAACCGCTGAACCAATTTCCAGCACTGGGGCCCTTCTTATTCGAACAACTTTTAATGTTGCATCTCCAAATACTGTCTTCATTAACATTAACTTCATTACGTGACCTCTTTTGCATAATAATGTTTTAGGTAAAAGTCCTTTCTCTTGAAAAAAAAGAGATGGCATCCTTTGGGCTGTTTGGTAAATTGAAAATTGTTAACGACATTTTCAAAGGCAACAAAATAGATATTTCAAAAAAATGGTGAAATCGGTAACGTTAGCAATCAAGTGATATTTTACTAAAATGATGAAGTGCTGTTTCTTTAGGACTGCAACCTTAGGAGAATACAACCAAACATGGCGATAAATCTTACTGCTTGGCGATTTTTCGTTTGGCGGGCGGCGCTTTAATGGACAAGTACCAACTTTTTTGTCCTGAGACATTGAATACAAAATATTAATGAATTAAATACAGCAAAATTGTATCTCCATGTGCAACACAAGGTGAAGGAGAAGAAAAATATTAAAAATTAAAACAGCACAGAAATAGGAAAAAATGAATTATCACGTACAATCCATGACACCTTAATTGAATAAACGATTCAATTGTGTTTATTTAATTTATACAAACACTAAAATTTAGAAAAATATCACATGGATATTTGACGGTATTCAATTCACGCACAGTACGACACACAATTCATTAAAGAAATTGGCATCAAGAATGATGAACACGTGAATGGAAGAACACGTTAGCTTTAATTTTTTTATTTCGCGCACGGAGAAACTTAGAATTGAATAAGATTTGTGAATAAATTCTACAAATATTTTCCAACCACTTATTAAACACAATATTTCTATTTTGCATTTTGTTTTGTTGATTAAATTGTACAAATATACGAAAAATACGATACCAGCAAAATATTAAGATTGTGTAATGGGTTGCTCGCACTGTTTTTAAAGATATTTCAATATATGCACATTATACAAAATAAATTTAATCATATGATTCCCACATAATTTTGATATTCGTCCAGAGTCCTATTTTTATATAATATCAATGCTGTTGTCTGAAATGTTTTTTTTTAAAGCAATTTTTTTTAATTTAAAATTAAAATAGCACGAATTTCATTTGATCCAAATTTAAGCTTAAATTAAATACGTCGAATTTTTCAATGAATCTTCCACAAATATTCCACTGACGAAACGTGACTTTAAAGTACTGCTATTCATCCTGTTTGTTTAATTAAGGCTACCATCCACCGGTTTTTTCAATTACATGAACTTAATATTAATCCTATGGAATTTCTACTACCGTCCTCAAGTCTTTACAATTTTATGTACTTGAATGTAAATAATTCGAGATAAAAACCAACGTTTGTAAAAACAACGTTTTTATATGGTGGCAAAGTTTATTAAAGAAAATTATTGAAATATTAGTTAAAACTGGTCGCAGATATCTAAATATTGCATTGTTAGGCAAGTAAAAACGATTCCCAAATTTTCAGAGCTCTAGCTTGATGGAAAGTTGGTTAAATTAATGATAGGAAATTTGATGACACACTGATACACACACACCAAGTGAAATACATAAAAACGTTAAAACTAACTAAAATTAATTTAATTTATCCGGTAAATTAAATAGTTTCAAATGAAGATTAACCCAACCACCCTTGGCTACAAGAATTATTTGGCAGTATTTTGCCAAATGTGGCTACCCTGGTCCGTTTTACGGACTTAACGTTCAGCCAAAAAAAATCGCCAAGTTTGGTGCAAATTTTTAAAATCGCACCAAGTGGTTGGGCTAAACTGAATTATTAAAGAAAATATTAGTTAAAACTGGTCGCAGATGTCTAAATATTGCATTGTTAGGCGAGTAAGAACGATTCCCCAAGTTCCAGAGCTCTAGCTTGATGAGAGGTTGGTTAAATTAACGATCGAAAATTTGATGACACTCACACACACACACCAAGTGAAATACATAAAAACGTTGAAACTAACTAAAATTAAAAATTAATTTAATTTAGTTAATTAAAGATTAACTAACTAAAATTAAGATTTACATCTGAAAAAGTAAAAGATAATAAAGATTTCTATCGAATTACATTTTCTCAGCGATTGTTAGAAATTATTTTATCCTTACTTTAATTATTCGTTTGAGCATTTTCCGGTCTTTAAAAAATATGCTAGAATATATTTAAGTATCGGAGATAAAATATAGTTCCGCAGAAACACTCATCCTTTTTTTTTTTTTTTTTTTTTTTTTTTGTATTTTGAAATAGATAAAATAGTACGGATTTGAAGACGATTAGAAGAAATTCCATAGGATTAACATAACGTTCACGAAATCAAAATGGTCAGTAGACGGAAGGATTAAATTAAGATTCTATTAAAGTTTAACAATCAGCTGTTGACAAATGAATGCTTAATTTTGAGCCCCATTTCGATTCGCGTGTCGATTTCATAATTAGCATCTCATGTTATATATTGCTCATAAAAAAGAGGATCAAATTTGAATTTGTGATTCCACTTTAGATAGCCTCCAGTATTCCACGTGATGTTCTTAAGTAAAAAAAGAGACTGAAATTATAAATGGCTAATAATTATTTTTATTTTATAAGTTTACAATAGTTTTCGAATCTAATCATCTTAAAAATAAGGAGGATAGTGTAATCTTTTTTTTTTTAAAAAAACGTTTTTCTGAATTTCACTTGGTGTGTGTGTGTGTGTCATCAAATTTTCGATCGTTAATTTAACCAACTTCCCATCAAGCTAGAGCTTTGAAATTTTGGGAATCGTTCGTACTCGCCTAACAATGCAATATTTAGACATTTGCGACAAGTTTTAACTAATATTTTTTTTTATATTTCTGTTTTGCCCAAACATTTTGGGCGTTTTCAAAAATTTGCACCATTGGCGAGTTTTTTTTTTTTTTTTTTTTTTTTTGCTGAGCGTTAAATCCGTGAAACGGAACAGGGTAGCCACATTTGGCAAAATACTGCCAAATAATTCTTGTCGCCAAGGATAAACCTTTCCTGAATTCTGGTTCCCATTTTTTTTAATAGAATGACTTACAAACTTTCAAATGCATGTTTTGATTTTATGAGTATTATGAATTTCTTAATATGCTCACAAATGTATCTTTTTAAGTAAATTTTAAAGTTAAAAATAACTAACAGTTTTAACTAATATTTCAATAATTTTTTTTAATAAACTTTGCTACCATATAAAAACGTTATTTTTAAAAACGTTGGTTTTTATATCGAATTATTAATCAATGTCTTTATTCGAAAGCTTTTTCATTTTTAATTGATATCGAAGATTTTTTTTTCGTTTTGAATTTTAACGAAAGATGAGAATACAATCTTTTTGTTTTCACGTCTATCCCTTTCAGTATTATAAAAACTAACTATAACAAATTTTAATTTTTAAAATATGCATTTTTATAATTGTATTATGTATTTTTTTAATGTAGTATCTAATTTTTAAAATTTTAAGCTCCAACTATTAACTGTACATGCAAGATTTTAAAACGTTCAGTAAATATTCATCTTTTTTTTTTTTTTTTCATATTATACCCCAGAAATAAATTAGTGAAATCTTATATTTAGGTGGCCTGCTTGGCGTGATTTCAAAACTCTCACAAAAATGCATCCTTTTTTACAGATTTTATACGGTTGCCAGGAAAATTCTGTATGGTTACCTTATGTAATGAGAACCAACTTAGCGACTTATCTCTCGAAAAAAATTTCACGTCAAGTCCCTATAAAATAGAATTAATCCATGAAGTTTATTAATTGTTTATTAATTCCTAAAGAATCTTTCTTTACCAATTCAAAGCTAATTTTATTTTCAACGAATTAAATCAGGACATAATACATTTTCAGTCAAAATACTTATAAATAGCCGAATAGGACAGATGCTATTTTTTACATATTTTTATTTGTACTACAAAATAATAAAAGTTTTCTGAATACAATCGTCTCTGACGAGAGAAAATAATTTAAAAGCCAACTTTTTTATTTTTTATTTGGATGCGACTCACATGCAATAAATGAATGGAAGTTTTCAAAAATACTGATGACATACTGAGACAGAGATGCTCTAAATTCTTATCTCATCTTAAATGTTTTTTTTTTTCGCAAAAAACAAAAGAAACTGAAAGAAAGAAAGAAAGAAAGAAGCCTCAGTTGAAGAAAGAAACAAAAAATAACGATTTTGATTAAAAGTTCTCTGACAAGTATTTCGTTTCTATTTGATAAGAGAATACAAACCACGACATTTGAAAATAGACTCTGTAACACGTCTTATGAATGTAAATCACTCATTTTAGTGCAGAAAAAATTTAATGAAGTCTTTTTTATAGTTTTGCGGTGAAAGATTCGAGATAACTACTTAATAAGCATTGCATAAATTTCTACGCAAGTTGGTAGGACAGGAACGAAACATCAAAAGATAAGTATGCAAGAAAAAATATTACAAAAATATATTTTTAAGAAGAATTTTTTACTTGGATAATGGCTGAATTTTCATTTTTTACTCGAAGGGATTATCAGGAAATATAAGATAAGTTAATAATGGCATAGATAAAAAAAAATTCTAATAATACTATTGTTTCATATCCTATTGTATTTTCCATCTTATTTCTAATATATAAGTATTTAAAATATATAAGTATTTATTCTTTACTTATAATATACAAGTATTTATTCCTTACTTATAATATACAAGTATTTATTCCTTACTTATAAGTATAAGTAAGGAATAATAAGTATTTCAAGCACAATGATTTCTTAAAATTATTTTCAAAAAACGTACTTACTTGTTTCATTACTCTATTTCAGTTCATTCCAATTTTAGAGATTAATTCTAGTTTTTTCTTAAAATTATCTTATGTGTGGGCTAAAATATTAATAAATATATCATTTAATTACTGCTCATCGATTCATTTGAGCAGGTTTTTTCTTCCTAGAAAAATCGTTTGTAAGAAAACCTTGCAAAATTCATTTTCGCATACTTAAGTTTCAATAAAAATATCTTGAGGAAATAGGAGAGATTTTAATAAATGTTTTAAGCGAATGATGGTTATATAAAATTTTTATTTTAAAATAATGAAAAAATAATAAAAGAAATGTATCCGAATTGCTGTTTATGAAGGAAAAACATAATAATTGTTAGCTTTTAATAACATAGGTTATTTAGGTTTTGGAAATTGATCGAAGAACAGCAAATGTTTGTAGAGTGCCGTGACTGAAAATATTTATGTATTCAAAAGAGTTAAATTTTTATTATTTTCTTTATTTATTTAAATACTTATTTCCATTCATTTATTTTTTCTACATATTCTTATTAAATTATTTGTTTTCATTTATGTACTTTCATTTGTTTATTAAGTTATTTTAAATGTTAATGATTATTTTTAAATTGCATTTTTTTTTTTTTTTTTACTTTTTATATTTAATTACATCTTACAATTTGCAACCCACTTAAAAACAATTCAACAAATTGATGAATTAATTATTTTTGATAAAGAATTCTTTTAATTAAAAAAAATTCCTCCATACAAAATTTTTACTCAACGTGAAATTTCGCTTTGTTTTAAGTTATTTAGGGAGCAGCATATTTTGAATATTACCTTATGACGTTTTTGCGATAAATGCGATAAGTAATTCGAAAGTGAAAGTCTTGAAATAAAAATAACATTTCTTTATTTAATTATTGATTGCATAATTTTCTGAAACATATGAAGTTTATTAAAATTTTGTTTCTATATTTATTACGAAACTATTGCCACTATAGTTAGTCCTAAAGTCGTAACAATTTTGTGAGCAGATAAAAACTGGCGAATTGCAGAACATATTTCTTAAAATCAACAAAATGTTTTATTACAATTAGCATCACTGTTATTTCACATGCGTATTAAACTATTGCACTCTAAGTTGTTCCCTTTTCGGTACTCAAACATTACTTTTAATTACTGAAACACTTAAAAACTATTTTAGGTGGATATAGGTCCCAAAATACTAAAAATAATTATTTTTTATTGCTCGTTTTATAAAATAAAGTGCCAATGATTTTGATGTGCATTTTGTGACATAATCAATTTTTAAAAATAAATGATATAATCTTAATGTGATACTTTTTTTAAGATATTATCCATTCAACTTTTAAAAGCAAACGATTTAAACTTGAAGTGATACCTTTTTCAATATTCTTTATTAAGATATATTTTTTTGGCAACACCAGATCATAGTTTTGATTTTAGATAATTTACTGGCAACAGATATGAAAGATAGAATAGAGTTTAGTTCCGAGAGGTAAAGACGAACGTTGAAAAAGTGGTGCTTGTGTAAAAGTGCGTCTTGAATTTATGCTTGAAAAGATGTGCGTAAATAAATGTGATGTCCTGAAAACAAGTCATCTTTATTAATAGTCTTCAATACAGTACAATTTATACTTCACTCAGCTGTTTGTTAAAGATATTCATAATTGAATGAAATATTAATTTTTTCAGTTTATTTTCTATATATAATTAAATTGATCCATATCATCTAAACTTCAAAATATTGTTAAGATAAAATTTCTATTCATACTTAAACATAAAATAAAAATTTTGATGATCAGATCTTTGAATTCAGAGATTAACAGGGAAGGTAACATTTTTCTAATACTAAGTTATATAAAATCAAGAATTTTTTGTAGTTTTCCTCGACAATTTCAAATTCATCAGTGACACCTAATAGCCGGTCTTTATTTTCATCAGGATTCCAAACCTATACAATATTTTATATTATATATATATATATATATATATATATATATATATATATATATATATATATATATATATATATTTATATGAGAGAGTATATATACATATATATATATATATATATATATATACATATACATATATATGATCTACTGATTCCATAGTTCACTTTTAAAAATATTTACTTAAGCTTTTATTAAAAATAAAATTTAGTTTCATAGTACAAAGCATTTAACTTATTTCTGATTAAGTCTTTGAAAGAAATTATATTTTTGCATGGAAGCTTGTTTCCATATACATGAATGTTTATTATTTCAATAAAAAATTTTAAAATTTTAAGGCTGAGCTAAAATTCTTAACAGTTTTCACAGAAACACCTCTACTCCACCTTATTTCCAGTCTACTGCAAAACAAAGTCCCATCAGGGAGCGTAATTGGTTTCTTTGCCTAATCAGCATACCGAGGCTTCTGATAACCTAACATATTCTAAAGATTGCCATTACTATGCTGCAGAAATTCCTTCGGAAAGAAATTAACCGCGTCTTTGTAAATAAACGGGCTAACCTAAGAAACAAAATTTGATCCTCACCTAAACATCCAACCGTCTCTCTCTATATATAATCATTAAAAAATCAATACCTCCACACTTGGCTTCGAAGATCATCAATCTAAGCTCTTATATCTAAAACTGTTTACAAACTAATCAGTTTGAGAATAGCGTTTGAGTAAATCGATCCATTTATTCTGAAAATGAAAAGCATTTTCAACACTTTTTTTCCCTCTCTTAGTGTTATTTTACATCATTCATTTATTTCGGTCATCATAGTAGAAGTTTTAGTATCTCATTTTCTATGAGAAAAGCATAAAGAGGATAATAGGTTGGTGATTGAAAGTTTTAAAACAGAAAATGTAACATCACTAAAGTGCTTTTATGCTGAAATATTTGATTTTTTTTTTGTAGAGGCTTGGAGATTGGGGATGTTAATATTATAAGGGGATATTTAAATGATTCGCAATTTCGGTGACGAATGGGGAGGGGGAGTGAGTTAAAATCAAGAGAGTAGAATTTTAAAAAAAAAAGTATGCTCTGGTAAATGCATGTTACTTGATAATATACTTACATTTAAATTGTGTCAAAGATAATATTGTTTGTTTATTAAATGGAAGAATTATTGTAAAAGTATGTCTAAAAAAGGAAGTTAGTATATATGTTCTGGTAAATGTAATAAATTGGCGATTGTGTATAATTACTGGTGATTATTCATAAACACCACTAAACTTGGTAAATGTGATAAATTATTGAATATTTATCAAATTTACTGGTAAGTTTATAAAATCTCCAACTCGTAATGGGGAATGAAATAAACTGGAAGATTATCAAAGACTAAAAATATGTGACGTAATGAAAGTGGACAATGTTGAAAAACTTATTTTTCCCATAAGTAAATATAGCTCTAATGTAAGATTTTATGTGTACTTTTACCTTATGTACCTTAAGAACTTTTTACCATAATTCAGGAGGCACATTTTTCAATAGGCAATGGTGGTAGAAAAATAATGTTAAAAGAACTTCACAATATGTACAAAAATGTTTCTACCTTTAACTTGTGTAAATGTTGTCAGAAGAAGTCAGAGAGCTTGTTGTTAGGCTTCTAATTAAGATATCGTTACTATACAAAATAATCTGAACTTATTACATTCCCCATTACGAGTTGGGGATTTTATAAATTTAGCGGTAAATGTGATAAATATTCAATCATTTATCACACTTACCAAGTTTAGTGATGATTATGAATAATTACCGGTAATTATACATAAGCATCGGATTAATCACTTTTACCCTAACATATATATCATCACATCTTAAAACATTAAAAATACAGTGAAATGTAACACTTGTTTTTTCATTCTGTAATAAAACCTGGATGAAAAATTTTAATATTAATTTGCACCGAATTATAAATATATCGAAGTCTTGAAAAGTAATGTTTAAATTCCTCGTAAAGTAAGTACTTTCAATAATTAATATCTTTTTTTTTTTATAGAACGCTTATGTTAACGCATTATAAGATATAAATTCTCCAACATAAAATGAAATTATTCCAACCGGTAAGAATTAAAATATTCAGTAAAAAAAAAGACAAGCAGTATTCCTTAACTAGAATTTACAGTTATAAGAATTAATCGTAAGTCCTGATAAATAAGTTATCATGAATTTTTGAAAGCTTGGTATATAAAATTTTAAGATTGGGAAATATTTCATATTTTTTTAAAAAAAAACATATATATGCTTATGTGTGAACGTGAGTGTAATGATCTAACATTAATGAATAAGTATAAGTGGGATATTCCTACTTATACTTATGGAAACCTTTTTCTTAATTAACCTCCTCGCCCAAGGCTAACTTTGAATCATAAATTTTAAAATTATTTATATTAATTGGTCCTAAATACATAGGAAAGTACTGAAAAAATATTAAAAAAATTATTTTAATTTTTATTTTGGAGAAAATCTGTGTTTCCTGGGGGAGACATCTGGACAAAGTGACATCACCATGTTAATTCAAAAACTTAGATTAATCTAATTTAACGAGTAATTATTGCACAGTGTAAGATCTTAATCACACAATATTCAATATTAAATGTATGATGCTTTGATATTTAACATTAAAAAATTATGTTTATATATATATAACTTTATATATATATACATATATATAATATATGTATGCATAAAAATATGTATATATACACACTCATAATTGCAATTTTACAGGTAACTATCTATTCTCACTTATATAGATTAATGTAAAACTTTATATATATATATATATATACACATTAAAAACCAGGATGAAGCTTCAAAAACAAGATAAAATATCATTTTTTGTATATTTTTTATAATTCATGAATAATTTGAAACATTGTGAAACTTCATACATGCAAAGAAAAACTTACAGGTTGTGTATCTTATTCTTGCTGAGTTTGATTTACAACCAGGCATTCTGCATCGGGTTTTTTTTTTTTTTTTTTTTTTTTGATACTGTAGAATCTACTAAATTTCTAGTCCTACAATTAGATGAAATTTAACAATCTAACACGGAACAAAAATTATTATATCAATATTTTTAATAGTTCATAAGGAACGATTTGTGTAAAACATGGAATAAAAAATAGCTAAGGATAATTATTAAATATTTAAGAAACTGTTAACTACATATGTTATATTTCTATAATAATATCATTTTATATTTCCACAAAGAATCTAGAAATAGAACGTTTTAACGATGAAAAACTGACAAAGAATTAGTTATCGTACAAAGTAAAATAACACGTGTTAAAAAAAGTATTCCAGCAAAATTAGTTGTTCTATAAATACGGACCCAACAAATGCAAAATGATTGTAAAATCAAATAACATTACAAAATTAACTACCATTTATCATGAAGTATAAATTAGTAGCAAGAAGTTGTAATTTTAATTCTTGACAGGTTTTAATGGTAAGGTATTATGTAAATCAAAACATAAATCATGAAATCTAGAATTGTTCATCATTGAAAAAGAAATTCTCGTAATATTTAGCAAATACTCATAAGCATCGGATACAAAGAAATCTTCTATATTTGAAATTTGTACTACAATAAATAAATGTTTGCATCGATTATTGTTTAATGTTATGGCAGTAGATTTTTTTCAATAAAGCAAAATCGCATCAAATATTTTTTTCCTACTCTTAAGAAAAACAATTATTAAGAATAAAAAACTACAATATACAACTTAATGCGATATATACTAAGGCTAAAATCACAATTAGTCGTTAATTATTACTCTTAAGAAAAGTAAACCAGTTGAATATTTGTTTAAGTAGAAATACATCCAAAACTCTTTTTCAAATGTTACATCTTCAATCCCAGTAAATTTTTGAATGAAAATTAATATATAACTATTTTTATTTTTTTGCAATATAAGTACCAAAAAAAGGGGAATTTTTTCTGTATTTTGAAATGACATTCGTATATTAAGTTTTTTTACAAAATTGTTATATGTAATTGTCGCTATCTGAGTTTTATTTCAAGGGGCTTAATACACCATTTTATCTTTAGAATATGCATGTGTTCCATAAAACTATAATTACACAATAAATAGAATATTACATTTGGATAAATTACTTCAATTGAAAAGAATTAATTACAGCTACAGTTTGATCTTAAAAATAGTGAGTGAGTGAGTGAAAGTTGACATTTGTATAGAACAAAAACTAAATATGGCTATGCTACGCTAAAAAATGTGCAACTGTAATCTAGACTTTAGAAGAAATATAGAACGAAAGATTAGAAATTGATTGACAAGAAGAGATGAAAATGATAGGGGTCATTAGGACATCTCAGTGGCGAGTTCTTCGTGTTTACTAAAAGCGGTAAACTCCAAGGAAAAGAAAAATAATTCTAGGGTACCTCGGTGAACTTATTTAACAGGATAAGCTCCAGAGAAAGATCCTAAATTTAATTACTGGTATAGAAGCTTAAAGAAGTAAACCGCTATAGCATGCATTTCATAATTTCTCTGTCAGAATTTCTAAGCAGCTTCAAAGGTTCAAATAAATATTATAAAAGATTCTTTATAATACCGCAAAATCCCTCTTAGATTTGTAGGAAAAGTTAATAGTTCTAATGTTGGGTACAGGTGTTTTATTCTGTATAGTATTAGGATCAGCATCCTACTAAATATATAATCACATAGTGTATATGTTTTTAATCCGGCCAACACGTTAATGTTGTTTTTACTTGTAAAAGTTAAAAATAAAGAAAATGAAACATGGTAACCACTGAAATGAATAAATTGATTGAGCGGTGAAGTGATAAATTGATTGAAAAATATTGTTTTGTAACACAATATTGTACATATATGAAATAGAATAACAATAATAAAGGGTTCATTAACATTTCGAAAGTTGTATCACAACAGCCGTAAGTCGAGTTCAAACTATTGGCTGCAGGTGGCGCGACTTTCTTCGTGTATTCCCTTTCTTTGGTCTACAGTAGAATAAATGTTAACATACCTCTTTATTTTGATGTAGTGGTTCGTGTAGTTCGTATCTGTCACCAGTTCTGAAATATTTTCTTCCTCGCGTTCCATTTACTTCCTATAGTTTCAATCACTCTCAAGACCAGGTATGAACAGAAAAATGGACATTGTGAAAGTCATGCATTAATAAAATTTACGTCGACATTAGTAAAATAATCAAACGAACAGAAAATAAATTTTCGCTTAAAATAGAACGTTTAAAATTACCTTATAACTAAAAGAGTTTTTCTAAAAACAAAAAAAATAATTACAATGAAGAAGTAACTTCATTCAGATTGAGAAAAGCTCATTTATTAGCCAGGAAAGGGCAACCATTCACCT
>BMAW01097981.1:0-20683 GCA_019974015.1 Nephila pilipes | reverse complement strand
TCACGAAGTCAAAATTATTTGACGGCACGTCTATGACCTCATTAAACATGTTTTTAGAAAAAATGGCAAGTTGATACATAAAGGTTCGCCATCCCTGAGATAGGCAAAGTTCATTTTATATCGGTCTTAGACCTAGCGAAGGGATATTGGCAAATCCCTATGGAAGAAAACTCAAAACATTTTATTGCATTCGTTACTCATTATCATTCGTAACGGACATTATCAGTGGAAAGTCCTATCTTTTGGAATGAAGAATGCGGGAAGTATATTTCAAAAATCTATGGATCAAGTGTTGAGTCCTCATCAAAAGTACTGTAGATCTTATATAGACGATTTGGCAGTATTTTCAGAAACATGGTCAGATCACATGAAACATTTGGGAAATGTTTTTAAGACATTGAGAGAATGTCAAAGTTACTGAAATTAACGACCAAAAAACAGTTACGAGGACTGCTTCGCTTATGAAGCTATTATCGTGATTATATTAAGAACTTTTCTTCTATTGTTTTGCCCTTGACAAAATTAACTAAGTGGAATATTCCAAAATAAATTCCTTGGGACAACACAGCTGAAGAATCTTTCCAATGTTTGAAGAAAAGCTGAATCGAAATGCCTTTTCTCTATACCCTTTGTTGAACCTTCCATTTCAGCTGCATACATATGCTTCTGCTACTACAGTCGGCGCATGCCTCGCACAGAAAGATGAAAATGGAATGGAACACCCAATTTCATTCTACAGTAAGAAATTAACCAAATGCCAAATGAACTGGTCAACAATAGAACGAGAGGCCTATGCCGTGCTAAGTGCATAAGGGGACTTAGTACCTTACGAAATCAAAAGTAGAACATTTTGACAAACTTTTTTCGATTCTTCATAAATCAACTATTTATGCTTATTTGAATATGAAACTTTGCCAGTTTGTGTAATAAAGTGTATAGTTCAAAATATTGGGTCAAGTTTTGCTATTAAATTAATATATTTTTTTATACAACAGGAAATATGTGGACAAAAATGTGAAAAATAAATTAGCTTACCTTACGTTACCCACAAGATAACATTTGAAAGATGTATAGTAGAACCATAATTCTTATACCAAATTAAAGCTAAATAATGGCCTTATTCTGTAAACCTCAAATTTTAAATTTATCTTACATTAAAAAAAATTGAAAAATTAAATAAATTATCAAGTTTGTGTTTAGTAACTTTTTTTTCGTTTATCATGTTATAAAATAAAATCTAATCATCCTATTAACAATACTAAGGTTCACAGAATAAAGACTTACAAGTACAACACTCATGTAAAATTTTGAAGCTCTACATGCAAAACATTTTTTTTAATCCTGTGGGAAAGTGTGAAAATAACAAACTGAGAAAAAGAGGTTTGTTTACATTTTTTGTTGCACAGGGCATAATAATTGTCGGATTTTGACGCGGTTTGCTTTAAAATGCTCCTAACATTCAATACTATTTTTTAAAATCAAATTTGAAAAATTGAATTTTTGAAGGAGCAAAGGTACTAAGTCCCCTTAAAAAAGTTTGGTTGTTGGATCTTCGGATCTCAAACACAGGTTGTGCCTGATCACAGACCACTCACATTTTTGACCAAAGGACTACCACATGGTACAAAATTAGCTTGTTGGACCCTAGTCTTACAACGTTATGATTTACGGATTATATACAGTAAGGGGAAAAACCATGGCAATGCTGACCCCCTCTCTCGCTTGCCTTTTGATGATTAACCTGAGTTTTGTAGTACTTATTTCAATATTAAGGCATATTCCTATTTATGTATATATTTAGTGAATTAGTGTGAAAAATAAGTCTTATTATACCTCATGATTATATAACCTTATTTTATTGTTTTATTTTCAATATATTTGTGCATTAATGATCATAGTTAAGTCGTGTCTCATGTGTTTCTTAAATTAGATAATGTACTCTCCTCAACTAAGGTTTAGGTATTTTGTTTCAGAATTAGAACTCTTTTGTGAGTGTGTGACTAACCTCTTTCTTTTAACAACTGGTCACTAAATATGACGCATGTGCTTCCGTTGGTGGGGCGTGTAAGATTCGCCGGACTAAAAAAAAAACTATATAGGTGGCGCTACCATCGATATAAGGAGAGACAGAACGGAACAACAATGGAGGGAGGAGAATGGCGGCTACGACCTGTAGCATGACGAACAAAAATGGCAGGAAACAACAGTTAAATGTTTAGTGTTAATGAGTTTTAAATATTGTACTAATTGTGTGTTTTGTGTGGCTGTTAAATAAATAAAATCCTTAGCCACTACAGATGGACTGATTGATTGTGTGTCTTGTAGTGAATGAAACCTTCAGAGATGAAACTAAGCATCTACAGCGAACAAAAAAAATATTACTTATAGGTTTAATAAAAATTAAGAAAATAAATAAATATAGCTGAAAAATTAAGAAAATAAATAAATATCGCTGAAAAATTAAAGAAACATTCAAAAATAATAAACACAAAGTATTAAATGTAGAAAAATTTAAAAACTAGAATTAAATATTTATGAGGCAAAATAAAAGAATTTTTTAAAAAAATTATCATAAAATTATAACCTCAAAATACACAACATGAAGAACAATTTTTTAATTTTTATATTTAAGTTTCTCATTAAAAAATTAAATGAATAATCAGCTCTAGCTCAAATAAAAAAGAAATTATCAAAGTTATTTTAAATATATAAAACCATATTAAAGAGTTTTAAAAGATAAATTTGGTTTAATTAGTAGGTTGAAATAAACTTGAAATTTTATAAGATCGTAAATACATATCTTTTTTTTTTCTTGAAAATATTATTTTCTTAAATTTATATTCATAAAAATATGAATATATACTAGCAAAACTATTACTAGAATAATCACCTTGAGGTATGCCTTTGATTTGTATAAAGGTTTTTTGATTAAAACCAATACAATTTTCTCTTACGTTATATAAAAAATTTAAATTCCTCCTCAGAAATAGAAATGTTGAGTTTTAATTCTTTAAAATTAAAAAAGATAACCTCAAATAAATAATTAATATATATTGAACGATACAAATCTTCAAAGTCGTCACTACACATATAGTAAATATTTTTATCTTTTATAAGTAATAATTTCATAATTATTTTTAATAATAACAGACTTATCAAAACTATATATTATATTTTGTTAAAGCTTTTATAATATTTTATCTGCTTTATTTATATATGTATTGAAATATTTAATAATAGTTATAAATTTAATATGAATTGTTACAATTTTTATTCTATTGCTTAATTTTTTTATAAAACTTTAATTCGATTAGTTATTTCTCTATCACTATCAACAATTTTGAAAAATTCATTATTGTTAATCATATATATGTATAACACATCAATCAATAACTCTCTAAAGCGTCAAACAATTTATTAATCCTCAGATATGTAATACAATTCTGTTACTGATTTCATTATATTATACGTGTACATACCTTTGAGAAGATAATTGGCTTCTAAATCGTGTTCTTGAAACAACAAGCGAATAGACACGTAAAAACCCCAAGCAATTAAAGTAACACACATGCAAGTAAATTTCTATTTAACGGTTATGAAAATAGAAGCTATTGAGAAATTAAGTACTTAAAAATATTTTTCTTATTTCTTAAGGATTTTGATAAAAAAAAATATTAATTTTTTCATATGGAACTAAAGAGCTTCAGCTTTACATCAAAATTTCCGCAGGTTACCGACCCCTAGCGTAGGTGCTTTCAATTTTTTTTTAGCATTCCAATTCCTTTCCTTTGTTCAGTCGATGATGGATTGTGATCAGTTCTAGACATTTTCATTGCATTTCTGCAGTGCACCGATAAGTTATTTTGAAGATTTAAACGTTTCCTTTGATCTAAATTCGAGTAGTTTGAACCAACTTTTAGTTTCTCAAAAGTAAAGGACGAGTGAAGAATTAGCTATAGTGACCGATTTTGGACACCACGAATTTTTTAAAACGTTTTTGTAACTTCACATCTTGGTTCTATATTACTTCTTTCTCAGATTTTAAACCCAAACCTTATATTTCCTTTTGATTCAATGATTTCTTTTGCTTGTTTTCTTTCTTCGTCGTTGCTTCATCTTATAACTACATCGGGCATGATGAAATTTCTTGCAAAGATATCGAGTGAGATCCAAGTCACTTCAAATCAACTCCAATTATAGAAGGATATTTCATGTCTTCTATTGTTGTTTAAATTTCTATTTTCATTTGAAATGTTTCATATCGATCTGCTCGATGCCTGCATTATTTCCGTCGATCCGTGGGCTCGATTCTTGATGCCACTAAAGACTCGCCTTGTAATGGAGATGATGCGCAAAAAAAACTATTGAAATTCCGAGTCTTTCCAGTGAAATGGTGTTTAAGTTAGGAGGGGGGGGGCAGCTCTAGTGTCATCTTCGCCACTTGATGAGATGTAAAATTACGAGGTATCTCTTTAAAAGCCCTCGTGTTGTTTCTACGTGAGATCTAAAAAGCAATCAATCAAATTATTTTTTGAAAAAAATTATTAATTTCTTATTTACGTCATATAAGAAATTTCATTAATATTAGTTTTATTTTAATGAAAAAATATTTGTTTAAAATTCTAAACAAGCTTTCTCTGGCACTGTTGCTTCGCTTAGAAAGTGTGGTTCGTAGCGTTTGGAAAGAAATATTAGTTATAAACCCGTGATTAAAAATAAAAAAAAAAAAATGTAAGATAAGAGTAGCATGACTGAAAAAGATTAAACTATCACCTGAAACCTTTTTTTTCTAATTACATAACGAAAATAATATATATTTTCCAAAACTAACTTCTAAGGCAATAAAACGAAAAGAAGCGAAAATAAAAATTGATATTGAACATTTTTGTAGGGGGAGAAAGAGCTTTTTTATAAATAAATTTGTCTGAAAAAGTTCCAAAGTTACTTCTCAATATCTTACACTGTATTTCTGCATGAATTTCTGAAATAATGAGGAGTTTCTCATAAAGTTGAAGTAAGTTTAATTTCAGGGATCAATTATGTTTAATAGAATTCATAATTCTATCGTAATATTTCCATTTAGTAGACATAACATTTAAACATTAAATTAGTTTAGTTTTAATATTATTTTACGTCTTTTAGTACATCTTTAAATAAGAACTTGATTATTTTTTTTATTTTAAAAATATTCTTTTAAATATATCTTGGAAATCTAAAATACTTTTTTTTTCTTCTCTACAATGAATCAATTTTCTATTTTATTTTTCATGATCCCAAATTCAATGTCTTATTTTACACTGATAATATCCTTCGTTTTATGAATCCTTTTCGCAGATTTCTATTGTTATTTAGAATAGAACAAGTTTTTCATTCGTATTTAATTTTAAAATTCAGTAGCTTTTTTCTCTCTTCTGTACCATTCTAAGATAAATACGATATATGAAGTTAATATTCATTTTTAAATGCATTATTCATTAATAATATTATAAGACGATTTACTGTTTAATATATATTTGATATTAGTTTAGGATTATATTAATCAATTAAATATTTCTTTAAAGATTTGCGCTTTTACTTAAAATAATCAATTATGAGGAAACTATTCATTATTTTTATCAAAATTTTCTTAGGAAAACAACGAAATATGATGTAAAGGTATAATAGAAATTATTTTGATGTAGAAAAAAAAAATGTCATACAATTTTAGATCATTGGAGAATTTCATTCCATAGAATTATTAAACTATCTAATTAACCTGATTATTACTATTAAAGCAATTTAAATAACAAAAAATTATTAAGCGGTTGAAATCAAACATAAACAATTTGGAAGAAATGTTTCAAGTTATGAAAATTGTTAAAGGAGATGAGGAACAGCTTTCAAAATAATTCAGTATCTTTTTTTAACACTGTTTTTAATTTCCCCCTAATCTTACTAAAAAGAAAGAAAAGAAAAAAGTTAGTATAAAATAAAAGAAAAAATTTTGTAAGTAATTTTTCGAGAATTTTCATTGGGTCGTTAATTTTAAAGAAAAGGATACTAAATTTTTGGAACTTTCCCAGGTAGAAAAATATTCAGGTATCAGTATTATTGATTGATTTCACTAGAATAATAGAGGAGCGTATTTTAATATGCTGCTAATTTACATTTGAATCATATTATTTTTTTATGTGAAGTATATTCCGCATTTTGTCCTTCACACTGAAATGGTACTTAAATGTTTCTCTATAAAAGTTAAAGTAAAAAAATAAAAAAAAACACCTGAATGTTTATTGAGTATTTCTAAATTTTAAGAAGAATTTTTAATACACAAATATATGAAATAATATCTGTAATATTTATATAATGTAGAATATGTATATAAATATACTTTCGCGATTTCTGGGTGAATCCTCCCTCGTTTTCGCATAGTCACGTATTTGCTGTATAATCACTACTTTTTATGCTGTATAACTAATATTATATGATGAAAGAGAATGTATTATTCTCCACATTACTTTTATTTTTGAAAGACAATTTCCAATATCAATACATACACAAATTTACAAGAACAATTCTTACGTTTCTTTGGCATTAAAAAATTCATTCCCCTTTAGAATTTGGCATTCCCCTCTGTTGCCATTTTAAGTTTTCCTAAAAAAAATGATATGGTGTTGCCAATATATATTTCCATTATTTTTTAGTTTAAATATCTTTTTAAGACATCAAACACATCTTACACTGTATCTGCTCATTGTGCGATATTCTTTCACTGAATATTCTGATTTTTCATCATTTTAAATATTTTGAATTCTACGCTGTAATTATAACATATTTCAAAAGAATCTCAAGATATTTTTAACTTTTTACCCGACATTAATTTTCTTCCATGTACAGTAAGCTCACAAACAAATATGTAAAATTCCGTTGCTGGATATATATATATATATATATATCCTTTGGTGAACAGAACTCCCTTGACTGAGCTTCATTTATTTCTTGGAGTTTAAAACTGTTAATGGAAACGCATTTTCAACTTGGAAAATATACATGTTATAAACAAAAGATCAAATATATTTTAATAAAGTGTAGTTAATTAACATTTTTACTTCAGTAATAGCATTCTCTCTAATACACAAAAAAAGTATCTACAATAAAATAGAATAGAAATTTGATGAAGCTCTCGGAAAGGCAGTTTCGTTAAATTATTTTAGCTGAATTTGAATTCCTGATTAAGATCATCAAAACGAGAAAAGTGCTCTTTGATTTTGGAGACTAATGTATGCCTCGCAGTTTTATCGAATTTTATCTAGAGATAAAAATGTATCAAAATATTTCATTGGAATTTTCCTATCTGACAAACTACCTGTCCCTTAAAGGTCTATTCGTTACGAAAAAAAGAAATAAATAAAGATAGTCTTACCAAAATGTTGGTATAACAAATATTAGAAACCTTACTTCTTGTGGGCTAAGAAAGAAACGCAAAAAAGATTGAACAGGACTTGGAGAAAGTAAAGTATGTGGGCTTATGACGCAAGAGCTAATTCTAACTCTTTAATAGGGAACGAGTATCGCTACAATATACATTTGAAAGAGCATTTAAAAAAGGAAAGTTTCTCTAGAAATACTTTTTTTTCCTCGATTATATAAAGTATTTTTCTGACCAATTTAAAGCGCAGGATGTGAGTTTTTTGATATTTAATAAAAATTTAAAGATTCTTAGAAAGTTCGAGGAAAAAAAGTAATTCCAGAGAATGCTCTTCCTAATACTCTTTCAAACGTATTTATTCTATGTAATTAATACAAATATTGCAGATATGAGAGTGATAGTAAGAAACTCCATTGGATTAACATTATGCAAGTAAATTCGTGGTGGCTTGTCGACGGCAGCTTACGGCCAATTCTACCCCCTCCCCCACGTCCCTAACTGTACCCTAAGAGTCTCAATTACATTGGCACTCGTTCCTCTTTTCAATAGACTCTCCCTTTTATCATCCAGACATTTAAAATCATCAGGAGACACTCATCTATTTCCTTCGCGCTCATACTTGTCCCCCCCCCCCCGGATACTTCAGAAAGTTTTTATTCGGCACCCCCAGCCCCATTGAAGATGATGGAGAAGGGAATGTTAAAAATCTCTGAAAGAAAAGAGGACTTCGAGAAGAGCAGAAAAAAAGTAAAGGAAAAAAAAAAAAAAAACTCCCCAGAAAAAAAAGAAAGGAAGAAAGAAAAATTTAAATAGTAGGTGAGTTATTTCCCGCTCTTAATTATTGGTGGTTCTTAACGTCATTTTTCTACCTCAGGTAGGCTACGTTTTTTAAAGTTCCAGCAGTGTAGTGAACTCCTTTTTCTTTGTCTAATGGAGCATGACATGGATAGAAACATGAAGGTATTAATGATTTTGTGAGAAAAATTTTAGAATTGGTAGTAAAGAGAGGATTGAATAGTGTTAGAGTGACTTATGATGAGTGTTGAGTGGGATGAGCGATATGATTGGTCATTGGACCGACGATCATTTTTCTACCTTATGGTGAGATATTTGTTTAAATACTTAGTGATTAATACTTTATATCAACATCATGCTATCAATTAATTTGATATATTAATTCCCATAAAATAATAAAATTATACGTGTTCTCTTGTGTTTTAGATTATTAAGATTGAGTTTTATTTTTACCATGCGATTCGTTTTGATCATTAACCCACGCATATTATCAATTTCGGTAAATGATTCTTCTAGCAATAAAGGCGTGATGCGTATTTCTGATTAGTTCGGATTATTCGGATAAAATATTTGAACTTGATATTTTATCTTTCATTGTACGTGTGCGAATTCGAAATTTCGATTTTTCTCATTATTGTTTTCAAATTATAGTTAAATTGTTCCAAATATTAAAGAAATTGTATTTCGTGCTTTTTGGAATAAGAATTTAGTATTCAATGTTTCGTTTGTCTAGGTAAATGAAAACTTTGTTCTATTTTATTATTTTAAATTTGCAGAAAGTAATTACTTTAATGAAATTCTTTAAAAAATGTACTAAAACGTGAAATAAAAAATATTAATGAGTGATTCACAGGTTGTATTTTTTTTTATTCTTCTGAAAGTAGTTTTTTCTGTTATAAAAGTAAAGAAATTACAATTTTTTTTAAATATTATTTCTTGCTGTAATAAGTTGATATATAGTTAATCATAATAATGCTTATTAAGTATAATGTTAAACATACAGTAGAAAAATGCAACAAAAATTATTTCAAATGCTTATAGAAATTTTGTATTTAAACTTTTTTTATTGTGAAAAATAAATGATGAAAGTAATTCCGATTCTTTTGAGATTATTTGGTAATATTTTTAAAACTTATTTGCTTATATATTTCCGTATTTTATCTTAATATATGATTCATATTCTTATTATTACTGTACATATAATTTAGGTACGAATAATTCCAGCTAAGATAAGCGTTTGGAATTCTACATAAGGTTCTTTTCTACGTCACCAGATTTACATATACATGGAAGATTGACACGAAGCAGAGAATAGCGCAAGAATTAAGAAACTAATGTAGAGTATTCAATCAAAAGATTTTCTTGACAAAAATTCCACAGGATCATTTTGAATTTGAACTCAGAATTACAATAGAAGAATGAATTACACTTTAGAATTATAATTTCTAGATATATAAAACCTTAATGCTGGGAGAAAAGCTGCATATTTTTATCAATGGATTTTACGACACCTGAGATAGTGCCTTCGTCTCCAAGGTGCTAAAACTCTGAATCCATACGAAGGTTTTTTAGTGGATTAAAGACTCGAAAAGCGGCTCAAATTAAATGCTGTTGCCACGGAACCCGCAAGCATGATCGTTCGATTACAGGTGCTTTAACTCGCAACTCGAAAGAATGGGATGTTCCTATAGTTGTGTAACAGATGATTAAATTTTAAGAAATTGCGTGGGACCTTGAAAGTGTTTTCATTTCGAAGAATTTCAGGTATTATGAAAAAAATTAAGAAATGGAAGGAGTACGCATGCATAAAAAGGCTAATGTGCTTTTATCGATTTTTATTAATACGGATTCTCTAAAATTTATTGCGGCGTATAAACATTAAAGCTTGAAACGGTTACAGAATATTTAAACAGGGGTTAGAAGTATGTTTAAGAGTGAACCTTTCGGAAACACTTGTGAGCAGCAAAAAAACTGAATACTATTGCGATAATTCACCCAATTTTCCTTAGAGACGAATGAAGTTTGTTTCAATAGAAATTTGAAGGGAGAACATAGAACGGTATTTCTTCCGATTTTTTTTATTGGAAAAGAAACTAGGAGAATCAGTTTTCGACTTTAGCGATCGCTTTCTTCGAGCGCTTGGACCAAAATCAGGCCCGGATGTTATAGTCTTCGATTTAGGTGATGTTTTTTGTCTGTGGAGAGTCGGTATGAAGGGCTGTTGCAACCATTTGCTCTTGGCAAAGGGCAATGGCGTTGCATTAATGAAATAGATCCAAGACAGGTCGTTCTTTGATTGGACGAAGGAGAGTGGCTCTGTTGTTAAGGCTTATGAAACTATTTAAAATATTGTGGAAGAACACAGGGATAGAAGAAATTTATTTTGCTTGATTAAAGTTTGAAAAATTTACAAAACTAAATAATATATCGAAAAAAGGAAATTTTTAAGAGAAAAACCGGAAAAAATAGGTGTATTATAGAAAAAGAAGAGGTCCAGGTGGTTGGAAGCTACGTAATCAACACTCATTAGCGTGAAAATCGGAAAATTGAAGAAAAATGAGGAGCGATCTTCCGCTCGGGTGGAAGACAAAAAGGGAGAGAGTTGGAGAATGAATGGAAAGCAGAAACATGGGAAACCCAGGCATCGAACAAAAACGCACGCGAAGATCCCAGCGGGGTAGAAAGGGATGGAAGGACGAAGGGGTGGAATGAATAATAAGAAGAAAAAAGGTTTAAAAAAAGAAATAAAAGTTAAGTTTCATCTAGAATGAGAGAAAATGGGACTCGCCGTGATGGGTTGACTAATATTAGCATGGTTTGGGTTTCTCGCTTGACAGATGATGGAGGGGTTGTTATGGTGATCGACTGACTAGTTTAAAGAATTTGAAAGTTTCTTGTAGTTCGGGGAATAGATTTTATTTTCAAGTCATTGTATGGAGAGGGAGAAATCTTGGAGCTTTTGCGAATGATACGCTTTGCTTTGAAATAAATATAGAATGCTTATGTTTGTAACAGCTGTTGAGCCCCGAGTTTGGAGATCAGTTAGTGAAGATCAGTTGTAATTATTGTAGATGTAGTAGTCTTTTGTTTCTGAAGGAAAGTTTAGAGGATTTTCTAATGAGGTCATGCGACTGAAAAGACGTTTTTTAAGCTTTTTTTCTTCTTTTGCAGCATGTAGGATTTGAAGATTAATTTGTAGTTGAGAATTTCCCCCAAGTATTTTGTTTCTCTAGCCTATGGAATATTTTTTTTTCTGAGCAATCTGAGTTATTACTTGTTGTTTAGATATCTTCTTTTTCGAAGCTGATCATAGATAACTTATACAGATTGATGGAGATCCTGCAGAGAGTTAGCCATTTAAAAAAAAAAATTTAAAGTCCTCTTGTAGGTAGAGATGTGCCATGCGAGAGCTGTCAGCTCGGCACAGAACAGGTGCGTCATCCGCATAAAGTCAAACGCCGTTGTTAGAGAGGTGGAGAAATCACTGGTGCGGGTGTTGTAGGAAAGGACTGAGAATGAAAGTGAGGACGTTTTTTTTCTTTTTCTTGAAAAAGTTTTCATTCAGAGAAGGTGAAAAAAAAACAATTTTTAGGGTGTGTTTCGATTACATCATTTCTGCTTTTGCCTCTTTTGTCTTAATCACTTTTGTGTTAATGTTTCTGCATTTTTTTTTTTTATTTTTAATTTTCAATGTTAGGGACCGAATCAAAAAATTTAATTGAGAGATTTTTAAACTTTTTAAGTGGTTTCCTTGTAACTTTATAGCTGATGTCAGGAGCGTATTCTTTTCTCTGTGGTTGTTCTATTGAGAAGTTGATACAAGCATACAAATTACAAATTTTAACCACAATTTTTAAATATTAATTCCTCTCTGCAAAAAAAAAAAAAAAAAAAAAACTAGAAAAATTTTATATTAAAATTAAATTCTCTTAAAAAAAAAAAAAAAAAAAAAAAAAAAAAAACCATGACAAAATTAAGTACTGAGTTTTTAGCATATCTGAAAGAATATAATTTGTGATGAGCTTTTTTTAAAGATTTTCGTCTACTCGGATCTTACATCTGAATATTTTTATGGAAATCTATCTTGATTTCTCTCTATATAGTTATATATAATTTTCTTGCATTCGCAGTGAAAATCTAACAAAACGCTTAAACTTAATTTTATCAAATTACATGCATTTTAAAATTGGAGCAAAGGGCTACCATGCGCACATCTGATATAATAACATTTAGTGTCCAATGACACTTGCGTATGTGCTAAATTTACATGTGGGTCAAGGACGTTAAATGCAACCAAAAATATTGTTTAATTTTTTCCAGTAATTGATAAAAAGTATTCATACATGCTTAAATTTTATTTTGTAGAGACAAGATGAAACAATTGTTGTAGTGTAGGATAAAACAATCAGAGGTTCTTTCTAATTAATTGACTAAGCAAATTCCTGTTCATTGTCGCATTTAGAAGTCACCTCATCATTTTGAGTCTCGGCCAAAGGACGACAATGACACCTGAGTTTGTCCCTACAATAAAACACAAATTAGTTCTAATTGATAAAAAATCATGTAAACTAAAATGAAATTATTAGAAACCCGGGGGAAATTATAGCAGATACATATTAAGACTAGCATTAACGAATTGTGAGCAAAAGTTATGGATTTGATTTGGAAGATACATACAGTCCTTTGTTGGAAGTGAAGCTACATGCGTTGCTTCAGAAATGGAAGCGAAGAACACACAATTATCAAAAAGAAAAAAATTGACATTAAAATTGCATTTCTTTATTGTAATATGATGATGAAATTTTAATAGAATTACCAACATCCACAAACGAAGAAAGGATTAAGTCTACAAAATACAAAAAGTACTGTACAGTTTAAAACAGCCTCCTATAAAAAGGAATCAAAATTTTATAAATTTTTTACTCCATTACAATAAGATCAATACATTTTTGTAAATAGTGATAAAACTATAATAATAACTATTAGTGTCGATTACGGAATTATTTAAGAAGTAATAAAAAACAGATCAATCCACTCATTAAAGACAAAATTAAGAATGAAATTGAAGCAACAATACAAAGCAAGCTAGTTAGTGGTTCCCTCTTGCATATACACAAGATCCTCATTAAAGACAGCTGAACTCGCGTGAAAAGTCAAGCAACATTTCTATTTCCCGTGGACTTTGACTTTTTAAGTCTGATCTCCGAGGAACAAAAAGAACCTCGTTCCAGATGCTACAGTTTTGTAGGTGCTATTTCCTGGCCTGGTTAGTGGTCGCGGTAGCCCATTAGTTATGGCAGTGGGCTCGTGGCCGGCGGTTTCCGTTGAGACGTAGGTTCGAGCCTTGGTGCCACAAAAGATCCGCCGTGTGGCCGGAGCTGATGCACGTAAATCTGTCAGGGTTGGCGTGTGTGGAAGTCAGGAGAGGTGGTTGCCAACTCAGGTGTCATCCTCATCACTTGACAGAGGCTCAAAATAGTGAGACCCGGCGACAATAGCTATCGCGTTGCTTCTAATGCAAGCAACTAACCTGTCTTGGTTGGGGTGCTCAGTAGCCATTAAATTATTTTACAAATTCAGTATCCAACCAAAAGAATGGATTTTGTCACATAGTTTTGAAAAAAAAACGAGGCCAATTTCGTTCTACACAAAATTTCCTAATATAATTGACATCAAAGATTTACTAAACGTTTGAATTCAACTTTTTGTCCGAGAACACTGTATTACTTTTTCTAGGGTGTGATTATCACCAAAAAAAATATAATAATTGCATGGCAAATGTAATTGCGACAAGCACATATATAATCTTTAATACATAAATTGTTTTTAATAAATCAATGTAACTAGTACTTTCTATGTATCTTATCATTTGACACAACTTGTGAGTATTTGGCATCAACAGCGACGGCATATGTTAATACGCCGTAGGCAGTGCAAAAGCGATCGGCCTTTCAGATTGCTATAATAAAGATGCAAAACGCCGCCTGCATTCAAGGTCAACCGACTTCCGCTTCTGATGGGGTAGAAAAAACAAAGCTCTCACCAAGAATTTAATGATAGAATAATGTTATAAAAACGAAATATTGTTGAATAAGTAATCAATTAACAAGACACTTTTCGAAACATCTTAATTTAGTAAATTTTATAAAATGTTGAATAAATGTAATGTTAATGTATAATAAATGCATCGATAATTAAAAATGTAATGCTATTTAACATTTTGAAGTTAAAATTAGCCGATTTACGGTGGTTATATTAAATATAACAATATTCATGGAATATTTATCGTCTTTGATCCACCAAATAAGAGAGAATTTCTTAAGATAAATATTTCCTACAGTTAATAAAATTAACTTTATGTGTGTTATCGAAATACCTTTTGATTTTTCTGCTTGCAGAAGAAATTGATGTATATATATATATATATAAATATATATACATATAAATATACATATATATATATATATATATATATATATATATATATATATATATATATATAGCCCTGAAAGCCTTACCTTTTATCTGCAAAGGAACATGAACTTTGGGGAAAATAAGTCTTAAAACAAAACTCAAATTGCGTGTAATATTTTAAAAATATAAAATTTCAACTAATCTGTAAAGCATCTAGTGAAATAATTTGGTAGATATTATGCATAAGCAATCGTTATTTAAGCCCAGTCCATGTTAAGATGGGTAAGGTCTGATAAAGAATATATCAATCATAGGAGCATCATTGCCTTAAAGAGAAAACAATGTATTTTTAATCATCGTATTTTTTTTTTTTTTTGTTTTGAAAGATTTTCTCCAAGGAATGAACTACAGGAAACGGAGTTTTTTCGTTAACAACCCATATTGAAAGAGAATCAGAGAAACATTTCCCCTTTTGATTCAATGTTTGATGGTGTAAAATTTCCACTTTCGTTTTCTATGACGATTATATATATTCGTCTTAGTCACGGTTTCATGTATGAAATATATGTATTTAAAAAAAGTTCTACAATGCAGACAAATTAAAATCAGATTTCATTGTTCTTGTTTATGACACGTAAATTACTTTTGTTTTATGAGAAAAAACAAATGGGGAAACTGATTAATTAATAGAAACCTTTCTTACTAAACAATCATTACTTACTGAAACGTATGTTATGAGACTCTCTCGTGAGTTAAAATGCAAAAACTTTTAAGATAATTTGATTTTTAATACGCACTGAATAATGTCATTCAGGGTAAACATATGATTTTCTTCTCCTGGCATACTAAATCAAAACGTTTGATAGCATGTATTAATCCACCGCAATTTTCGTTCTTTACAATGGCAACGTAAGAGAAGAACCGGAAGGGTGAATAATTTATACCCAATAAGGATGTTAAATATTTGTTGTGGGAAAACTTCTCCAATTTCACTGAAGGTAGTGTAACGCCTCTAAATCTTTTCCTCAATAGTTCACGTATGTGATCCCCCCGGTTCGTTCATACATGCGTTCAAACATGATATCATCTTTCCCGTTCTTTGTATGCGAACGGGGATTTCACCCTCCACTTTTGGAGCTAACAAAGCATGAAGGAAAAGACTAACCAACTTTTTTTTTTTAAAAAAAGAAGCGGATCGTACATTTTTTGTAAGTGACAAAACCTGCTCGTCACAACTTCATTTTCTATTTTTTCATTTACTTATTTTTTAAAATCATTCTTCGAGCTTACTGACATAATACTGCTGATTGAACTTTAGTTTCGAAAATATCAGTTTCACTTGGCATTATAACACGTACGCCTGATATTAAATTAGATTTGAGAAGGTTATCATTTTTTTTGTTAAACCATTAATTTCTTATACAATTATTATTCCTACTACTAACAGAACATTTCAATTAATTATTTTGCATGAAATTACTTTCATATTTTGAATAATTTATATTACATTAATTTTTATAAAAATCTAAATTTCTAAGCATATAAAAGAATGTATTTGTTAATTAAGTCCGTTCTCGGTGTTTAAAAAGCGTTTAACGCTCAAAGACGGCGCTGATTATTACAAAGGTCTTGGCGAATTAGTTCTATATTAATTCCTTGAGATTCTCTAGCACATTTGTCAATGGATTCTGAAAGGGAAACGCGTAAATAATAGAAACCAATGGGTTTCACAGCTGTAAAATTGAAATGGGAACGAATATCAAATTTGTAGAACTGGGGATTACTGTCTTCTTTTGGGAAAGGTGGGTGTCCAAAAAAGAGAAATTTAGCATTTTCAGTAAGTGCAAAAGAAATCTATGTTTTTTCTCCCAATAAAAACAAATTTTAAAGGAGGATGGGAATAAAGTGCTGAAAATTAAAGATCTAAATTTCATTTATTTCTGTAAGAAAAATATTAAGAATTATAAAAAAAATATTAATAATAAATAAAAGACAAAAAAAAAATTGCATTGAACAAAAAGGTTAAAAAAAACGTTAGCAGAATCGTCAGGCATCTATCAACAGAAAAGTTGCCACAAGTTATTTTTCGAAGATATCAAAATTTAATTTGATAAGGCAATGTATACTTTTTATTTACTTACATAAGCATAGTTAATTATTATTGATTTTATAGTAGAAAATTCGTCTGCATATATTAATTTATCGTGTTAAAACTAAGCTAACTGTATACTTAAATCTTATTTCTATTGAATGGTGACTGCGGCAATCTAATGTTCATGATCGTGAGCATTCGGCCGGCATTGTTTCCGTCGAATCATGTGTTCGAGTTCTGCTTGACCAAACATCCGACTTGTATTGAGATTGATGCACATTAATCCTATTGAGACTTAAAATCCTCTCTTGGCGTAGTGTGGAAGTTCGGAGAGGGAGTTGCCAGCACAGGTATCGCCCTCGTCGTTTTAGCGAGGTTCACAGTTGTGAGATCCATCGTCAATCGCTCTCACATTGCTTCTAAGTGAAACGTTGATAAATAATCAATCAATTAATCAAAAAACTATTCCATGAAATTAAGCGTAATTAAATTTTATAAATATCTCCTCATTATGAGACAATTGCCTTTGTTGCTCCATAAGTCATAAAACCAAACAAATTCCTCGTTATTCCAGAAATTCTATGATTAATATTGTATAAGTAATTTGAAAGATTTGCTGGTCTTCTCTACTTTTGTGGGAAAAAAAGTTTCAAAATGCAAGATAGCACTTTTATTTTATGTGCTTGGGTTTGAAATTTTTATCTTGTTAAATCTTCACACTTTTCATTTTGCTTTTTTTTATTAAAATACAAGAATATTACTACTCAAACCTTACGAATATTTTAAATTTGGACACGGTCCTAGAGAAAACTCGTTTAAATATGCTCTATTTATACCTGCTTTGAAAGGAAAAGAATAAGCTAATATTAATGTTGTGAAGAAGAAATGGAGGATTTTTCTCTTCATTAAACAGGTATCATGATTGCAGGGGAGTTAGTAATATAAGCATAAAAAACAAAAATGTATATAATTTTGCATAAACTATGCAAGAAATTTTTAAATAATGAAGACTATAACAATATTGAATAATACTTTTCTGAATTCAGAGCATACAATCATATTAAATTCTATTTTTTTAGGATATAGTTGAAGATCATCCTCCTTAAAGACAAAGTTTCATGTTATCTTGATGTTATTTCTTACATACTCCAATGAAAGATAAACGCGTTAAAAAAACATATATTTTTAATCTGTACTTAACCAAATTGTCAAAATGAAAATTTAATGGTTTCATTTGTTCCTCAATAAAGTTAATTTTCCGCAAAAGTTGCTTTCCATTTTTTTTAAAAAAAATTACCCGGTTCTGAATGGTCTTAAAATTTGTCAAATTTATTTAATAGAGATCAGTGATGGTTTTGTAAAAAACACTTTTCAGCAAGATTTGACTTACTTTTTTTAATACTTTATTGCAGTTGACTTTAATCAGAAAATATTCATTCATTTTATTAGGTTTCATTTTCATTTTTTAATACAACTTTTTAGGTTTTATTTTCATTTACTTAAAATAATTTTTTCATACTCATTAAGTAATTTTTTAATAATAAACTTTCATTTAGAGCAGCTTTTTTTAAACAGAAATCTGTTTTAATTTCCAGTTCAAAAATTTTCTTCCAGCATTATGTATTATATCCAATCATTCTAGTAAGTGTTTTCATTTTTAATACGTATATTCTAATCATTACAAATTATTTCTTTTTTACTTTAATACATTCTCACATCTAAATTTTTTTACAAATTTCAAGTTTAAGTGCAATTAAAAAGTACTTTATGGGGCACACATTCTTCCTTTTTTTTTAATTGATAGCATTTGCTTATCACACAGAAAATTTCAGCATTATATAATGCGTTGCATTATTTTTTACTTACGAAATCAATACCGTATCTGAAACACAAAAAATAAGGTTTTTTCTAAAAAGTCATACAATGCAGAAATATTCATGTATACTCGGAGTAAATGGGATCTCATTGGATTTTGATGAGGGAATCTTATCGTACCAGAAGTGAACCTAAAATCTGAGAACGAAGAAAACAGAAAACTAGCAAAAGAAATCGATAAATTATGTATATATATATATATATATATATATATATATATATATATATATATATTTATATATATATATATATATATATATATATATAACAGAGAAATAAATAATCATCTTTTGGCATTCAATAAGAAGTTGGGTTTACATCTTACAAACATTAAATTTCCATATATTTTCTTAACGCCAAAATTTCACAAAAATCCTGTCAAATTTCAAAGTATTACGAATGGATATAACACCCATATCACTAAATCTGGCAAACTCTTACAATCCATTCTTCTAAAGTCTATTGACAATATTGAAAAGTCTGCTATTATTAAAAATAGTTTTGAAATTGTCAAGAACATAAAAGAACAAGAGATATTCTCTATATATGGGTATGATTTTGAAGACCTTTTTAACTCAATAGATATTCAAGATTTAATTAAAGTTCTTGCAATTTTATACAATAAATATCATTTTAATCAAACAATAAAACGTGAAAAATTCAATACTCTTATTAAACTAGTATTACAAGAGAATTTTATAGTTTTCGGTCAAAATCTCTATAAGCAAATTCAGGGTCTCCCTCATGGAGGTCCAGCTAGTAATTGTCTGGCCAATTTTTATTTACATTTTTATGAATTAAAACAGATTGATAATGATTCTTACTTTCTTTATCGTTACATAGATGATTTAATTATTTTAGGTAAAACTGAGGAATTTAAACCAAATGTTTCGTTTTACCCCAATTATCTCAAATTATTAAAAACTAATCTTAATTCTAATACAGTAGAATTTCTAGATCTTGATTTGATAATTGTTGACAATAGACTAATTTGTAATATTTATGATAAAAGAGAGAGATTCGAATTCCATGTAATCAAAATTCCTTTTTGGAACAGTAATCTACACAGATCTATTTATAGGAATATTTTATTAGGCCTTTTATTACGTAATAACAAATTAACCACACATAAAATAGACAAGTTTAATAACATTAAGAAATTCTTCAACAACTGTTTAGATCATGATTATCCAATAAATTTCTTAAATACTTATATACAGCACAAATATATTAAACAACTTCATTATATATTAAAAACAAATATATTAAAAACATTCATATTTTCATTTATTTTTCTTTCATTTTTACGTTTCTTTTTGGATTTTTGTCTTTTTAAATATTTGAAATTATTCTTTCATAAATTTTCAGTATATATATATATATCTGTGTGTGTGTGTGTGTGTGCGTGTGCGTGCGTGCGTGCTGTGTGTGTGTGTTAACAGAACACCAACAGTATAATTCACAAAATATTACGTCACACAACAAACTAGTCATAGAAATCACAAATTCATATCAATGAATTTACAACATAAATTCACTTTTCAATATAAGAAACTAAATAATTAAAGAAATCATTAAAAAGTGAAGTTAATATAACTCATATAAAATTATTAAAATTAAATATTCAAACAAAAACTTGAAAATAAAAATCTCAATCGAAATTACTCAAAGGCGATTATGGTATGCATTTGGCGACTATTTTGCTAGAAAATCTACTTAAATAATTTTTAACATTAGCCTTTGAAGTGTCGATTGTCCGATTAAAACGCGGCATTCAAATGCGTGCATTAAAAGACAAACATAATTACTTTCAGAAAAGCAAAGTTTTGACATTGCTAGTCTAGAAAATGTGTAAATAATATTCATTAACTCAAAAAGTATTCTCACGATACTTCTTTTTATCATTTAACATTACTCATGATTTCAGGCTGTTCTCGGCTTATGTTAAAGAATAGGGCTCAAAGTTCGAACACATTTTCAGGTAGAAGAAATACTTCAATACTAATATAAATTACTATAGATATAACAAATATAATTGTTTGCTAGTTAGCATTCTTAGAATTTTGAATTTTTTGCCTTTTTGTAAAACGAATATTCAA
>BMAW01097975.1:50437-93537 GCA_019974015.1 Nephila pilipes | reverse complement strand
CACACACACACACACACACACACACATATATATATATACGGAGAGAGAGAGAGTCAGATATCTCTTTTTTATTTAAAGTGTAAAAATATAGTACATAGATCTATTTTATTTCGTGTTTATATAAAAATGGTTTGCAGACCTATTTCATCCGATATTGAAGGAGTTTAAAATTTATTCTGAATGTAAACAATAAAGATATTAGATTCTAGAAGGATTCAGATACTATTGTAAACAAGTTATCATAAAAAAAACATCTGAAGGCTTAAAGACATTCATCGAGGTAAAATTTGACGAAAAAAGTCGCAAGTCTAAGAATAGATGTCTAAGGGGGGAGCTAGTAATATGATCATGACATTTGTATGCTTTTTTTTTCTCCTCCTTTTTATCATCTTGTCACTTTTTCAGGACTGATAGACATTTTAATTTTGAAGGAAAAAAGAAAAGAAAAAGAAAAGAGAGATGGGGAGGGGGAGAAGAGAAGAAAAAAGATACAACAAAAAATTGTTTCTAAAATCTCTAGTATATTTTCTAGTGTTCCAACCAGTGTTTTTCATTCCTCTCCTTTTCTGTCGTAAAGTCACTCATATTTTCGTTATTTTTTTTAAAAAAAAGGTTTCGTCGGTATAATCTTTGCACCGATTTATTCAAAAGCAGTTTATTAGAAACGGTGCATTAATTTAGATTTAGTTTATATATATAAGGGGTATGCTTTATATCAATATATAATAAGCCTCTGATTAATAAAATTATTGTTATACAACTTTGAATATATATGGAAATCAACCCTATATTTATGGGAAAAATTTTATTTCCATAAAAGTAATCTTTAGCAAATATAAAATGATCTTAAACTTCTAATTTATTAAATTTTTTCTTCAATTATCCTCTCCGGTAAATGGAGCGTTTTATAATTCAATTAATAAGAATGAATTCCTTAGTATAATAAACTCCCTTATTAATACATACATGAAGGTGATTAATTTACATTACACTTTCTTTATAAAAACTTTCTTTATACTAAATATTGTTTTTTCACATTGATTAAAATTCTAATCCAAGAGAGAAGTATTTGTAGCTAAATAAGGGAGTGACACTTTTGCAGAACATATAATTTTATTTAATTAAGCATAATTTTGTCTCCTACCTGTTTTTTTCTTTCTTTAATAACCAGTTTAATGTTTTATTTAAAATCAGACTGCCAATATTTAGAAACTCATAGCTCCTGTTATTCTGAACGGATCACAATGAAATTTCAAATATCTGTTATGTAGATCATGAGGACGAGGTTTAGCAGAAAAAAAGAGGTAACAGGTGAAATTTTTAAAGATAGACGGCTCTATAACCATGTAAATGGTAAGGCATTAGTACCAAATTAATATATATATCATTTTTATTTGTTAGATTCATGTATGATCGATGTGCAAAGTCTTGTCGGTCAACAATAAGTTCAAAGCGTATCTCCGCGGTATCAACGCCCACAGGCAACATTTTTGACAGAATGAGAGAAACATGGCGGAAAATGCTGATTTACAACTTTTCTTCATTATTTACACGTCCCTGATGCACGCAATCTTTCAGGAAACTTCACAGTCAGAAGTCCCAAGGGAACATTTCACTTTCCGAGAAATGGCTGGTTTGGTTGGTTTTATTAACGTCGCACTAGAAACAATACGAGGGCGATTGGCAACGGACCTCATAATTTTGAACCATGGTTAAGTGGCCAAGACGACACAAGAGCTGCCACCCCCTATCCTAACTTTCATACCATTCCAACTTCGAGTAATGGTGATTTATATCCAATCCAAACATTAAAACCCCAAAAAGCTAAATAAAATGAATTTAAATGGTCAAAACTATCTTAGCCTCAAACTTCCAAAGGATCCATCTCAAAGACAACCTCTTATTTATCCCTGCTAAGTCGGATTTTTATCTACTCGTTTTTGTGACAAAAGTCCTCATCTGCACTTTACGATTAGGGAACTCGAGGCCGTTTCCTTTCTTTCTTCCCTCAGACATTCAGTAAGTTTACTTATTCCTTTCTCTTTTTGTTTTCTTTGTACCTTATTTTCGTTATTTTTTATTCTTCTTATTCCTTCCTCATATTTCTAATTTTTCTCATTCGGAATACAAGCAATTTCAAATAGAAATTCCATGGTATGTTTATTGCGCAAAACATAAAATAGAAGGAAAAAAAGGAATTAGTGTCTTCTCTCAACAGGAAGCCCTGACCACATATGAATTTTTTTTAAAATTTTAATCTCATAAAAAGGGAACCGTAGTGAATTCGTGCGTTAAAAGGGTTCGCGAATTATCGGCACCTGGCTGTATTTATTGATATTTTATCAGTTCACGTTTCTAATCAACGTTGTATCAGAAATAAAGGTGACGAATCTTGTAATTTTAAACTTCTCGGATCACAGTGCTGGCTCCTCATTGACTAAACTTCCATATAAAGTGATTGCTGTCCAATTCTAGCTACTTTGCTGCAACCACTTATAATTCTGTGCAACAGTCTTTTGATTCTAATCAGGATTCGAACTCACAGTATTGAGCCATGAAGCTAATTCCTCGCACCTTGCCAACATACGAGGATAGTTCAAAAGATGTATGCTTTTGATGACGGTTTTGTTAAGGCAAGTTAGCGCTACCATCTGTTAAATGACCCCCAAGCAAATCTAATACAACTTCAAGAGCTATTTTGCAGTCATTTGGTGACAAATCAAAATTAGATTGCTACCACATCGAGTTGTCGTCGTCTTTTTGTATCGAGTTGTTACCGTCGATGAGACCCGCATTCATCATTACACCACAGAAATCAAGAAACAATAAATACAATGGGTTTATTCCTATGAATCTACTCCAAAGCCGAAGATGGTCTCATTGACCAGATAAGTTATGGCGGTGAGTTTTTGGGATACGAATAAGAGTTGACAGGAATGTGTACCGAATGACACCTCATACTATCACTCCAGGTGCTGAGCCCGTATGACGATCAGGAATGCAAGCTGGAAATGTTTGTTCTCATTGGTGCCTTCTCACTAGGATATGTTCATCATGATGCTGTGCGCAGAACTGGGACTTGCCTGAAAAGACCACGGGATGCCATTTCTGCGTCCATGACTGTCTTTCAGCATACCACTGCACACATCTGCTGCAGAGTCAAGGTAAGCTGCAACACTGGTCGCCATGCTGATAATAGTTCGCGGTTTTGCTGACGACGTCACACTGTCCGTACAGACATTTATCTTACAAACGAGCCAAGGAAACTCAGGGTATGTAACGTGGCTGTACGATCCTGAGATTGATTAGTTAATTGGTTTCATTAGCGTCGCTCTAGAAGCAACACGAGGGCTATACGATTCTCAGATGTCGCGCAGAAAACATGCCTGTCCTCGAAAAGCGTTAGCGACCAGGAATGATCCTGAATGGATCTATTGATCCAATCATGAATTACATCCAATAATATTCGAATGACAATCATGGGATTACAATTAACGCCAGCAGCAATATGATGGAATGATAAGCCTCGATTCTGCTGCGGTCAAATTCTGATACGCTCTGGTAGGTGCACTTTCATCGTACACGAGGCATTAACTTGACCTTTTCACAAACTATAAACGTTTCATTGCGGCTTCCGAATCAAGAATCCACTTTACAACCATCTGTTTTTTACAGGCTATAGATGGAAATACTCCTATCTGCGTAAGCTTGCATGCTGTACTTTGATAAAAATTTGACATTAATTCAAACCCGCCTTGTAGTATTTTTAATGTCCATCAATATAAAAACCAATATTTTTCATGAAAATTATGACGGAAGGTCTGTTACACACACACACACACACACACACACACTTCAAATAATCAAATAAAATATTTTTCTATATTTTTATCAAAACAAAAAGGTTGTACAGTATTAATTTTGTTCACAACTAAATTACATTTTACAATTTTAAAATCCTAAGGTAAAAACATATCTTTAGTATAACAGTGTGTGTCCTTGAAAGATTGATATATTGTATATA
Organism: Nephila pilipes; assembly: GCA_019974015.1. Taxonomy (NCBI): domain Eukaryota; kingdom Metazoa; phylum Arthropoda; class Arachnida; order Araneae; family Nephilidae; genus Nephila; species Nephila pilipes. The sequence goes on along the minus strand of BMAW01097975.1, from coordinate 89,513 downwards.
TATATATATGATATATATAATATATATATAGGGAAAATTTTCAGTAGAAGATCTGATCTTTTTTCTCTCTCAAAGTATCATTTCGGTATTGTTTGTTGATAGGCGTTCGAGAATTTTGTTATCTACCATTCAAGATTATGAAAAAGAAAAAAAAAAAAAAAAAAAAAATGAAATGATATTTTGTTTCCTTTATCACTTGGCGTGAGATTAAATTAGAACAGAACTTAGATTTTCTGGATGTATAAATAAACTTATTAATGAAACTGAAATGCAGGCTAAAATATCGCAACAAATTTCGTAGAATCACAAGCAATGAATGTTTGAGTTACAAAAAATACGTTTGTCTTTCCTCTGAATTTCGGTGTCGTCCTATGTTAGTACTACGAATTTGAAAGATTATAGATTTCCTTAAAATTTCAATTTCCTGTCAGCTGGGTAACTTCATTTTGACAACTTGAAGAAAGAACTAATGTAATTTGGTATTCATCATTAACACATCTAAGCAGAAAAAAAAAAAAAAAAAAAAAAAAAAAAAAAATATTATTATGTTTTAAATGGTAGTGTGAAAGTGTTAAATTTCATCGCTTTAAGAAAATATTTCTGGGAAGTTAGTGTTTTATATTGCTTTTTGTGGAGAAAAAACAATATCCTAAAATTCAGACACTGTTTGATTGTTAATGTTATCAAAATTAGAATTATTATTTGAATGAATAAACTTTCAAATAATACATTTGATAACAATATCTGAAAATTTACAGGTTTTTAGAGGGATAGTAAAAGCAAGCTTCAACTAGAGACAAACATAGTCATAATCACCTTGTGACGTTCGGCTATTCGCAATTTTCTCTTCACCAATCTAGGGGACTTAACAAATAAAACACTGCAAACAATGAAAAACGAAAAAAATAAATATGCTAATTTAATTATAAAAAAACCCCGTATACTATAGAAATTTCCAAAAGAAAGTAACTGAAACGAAAAATCACAAGACGACAACTACCAAAATTATCAAAAATAAATAAATAAATAATAATAAAAAAAATATAAAGTGAAAAAGTGAAAAAAACTAACATTTGAAGGGGAAAAAATGGAACATAATGTAATCAATTTTGTTATAGACTGCAGACTGTTCGGCTCGATTATTCCAGAACTAACGATCAAACTGTTCCCAATCAACGAATTATATTATATTAAAATGTTTATATCCATACAACCAAAGATATATTGAACAGAAAACAACAACAAACTCATTATATCATTTAAGAAGAAAATAACCAAGCAATCCAAGAGAAATCTAAACACTTCTAAAACATAATGCGAATGAAGATCCAAAAATATTATACAACAACAGAAAATAAAAATAAACAAACTTATATAATCATAGCAATACGTGAAGATTTTGAGTCAAAAAGGCCGACAAATTTTCTTTTCTAAAAACAAAATAATTAGATAGATAGCTTAAAAGATAATGCAATTTACCAAATAGTGTTGGAACTAAATGAAGCCGAATATTAAAGGCGAGGGGGGGGGAAGCAAAAACATTTAAAACTAAATAAAAAAATATAAAAAGATTAAGAAAATCTTTATTAAAAAGAAGGGATTTGTTTCAAAAATTTAAAAAAAAATGCTAAATTATAATTAAAAAACCAATGAATTTTATAATTTTTATATTTCAAATTTGTTTTAAGAAATTAATAGGTAATCAGTTTTGCACACGTAATATAGAAATTAGTTAAATTATTAAAAAAAATCAAAGGCATATTAATTAATTTGATACAACTAAGTAAAACAGTTACATAATATACTTCTATAAATATTTAAGCTTAAATCGCTATCAAAGAAAGGAATTTTATTAATTGGAAAAAAGTAATTATCACACTTGTCAAATATATTACTTATAACCCTGTTTTATCCAGGCTTTTTATTGTTAATGTAATTAAAATCGGTTTCATGGGAATTTACATTAGTTTTCATCAAATTGAAATATGAAGGACAGAATGATAAATCTTGTTTAATAGTTTTAGTTTAGTTTATATTAACGTCACACTAGAAGTAACACGAGGGCTATTGGTAAGGGAACTAGTAATTTTGAACATCGGTCAATTGAAGAGGACGACATCTGAGCTGGCACCCCCTCTCCTAACATCAACACCACGCCAATTGGAGGACTTTGGGCCACGACAGATTTAACGTGCATCAACATTGCCACACGGCGGGAATTTAGTGGTATGAAGGCTCAAACACGCGACTCAACGAAAACCGTCCGCCACGAATCCGAAGCCATGACCACTAGGCTACCGCGGCACAAAATTCTTGTTTAAATTCAGGGTTGAAATAAAGCTTTATACAAAGAAAAATAATTTTGAAAAAACTATTATGTCGTTATTATATCTAAGCGAAATGAATTTATAGTTGTCTATAAAATTTTGTTCGTAGAAAAGTAAATAAATATTGGCAAGACCTTTACTAGCTGGTCCACTCTGTGGTTTACCCTTAATTTATTTATATATTATTATCATTATAAAAGCATAATCAATTAAAATTAGGTTAATAAGAAATTTAAATTTCTCAAAAGATATACAACTATTCAATTTTAATAGTTTAAAATTAGTCATGATAACATCAACTACATCATCTGTATCTATAGAATTAAACATATTTTTAAAGCCATAACTATATATAGAGTAAATCTCTTTATAATTATTTTACTTAATAATTTCATAACTATTTTAAAAATAACAGTCTTATCAAAACCATCTATAGTATTTTGTAAGATTTTACCAGCTTTAGTAATGTATGTATTGAAACCATTAGTTACAATTCTAAATTAAAAGGTACTTTTTGAAATTTAGGAATTAAAATATGTGAGGAAACATTACAATATTTATAGCATAACGTATTTTTTTGTATAAAGCTTTAATTTTGTTGATGATTTCTCTATCATTATTAGTAATGTTAATAAAAGCATTATCATTAGCAAGATGTTGTTAGTCATAGTAACATAAAAGTTTTTGCAAATAATAGCATAATTACCCGGGACTTTATCAATATATCAAATAGTGAATTTATCCTGTATTTTTATAGAACTTCTTGGATCTGTAATTTTATTGCTATCTTTATTCTTAAAATTCAGGTATTTAATCTCTTCCTTAATATAAAATTTATGTTCTTTAAAATCTTCAATAGGTAAATTACATTTATTAGCCACTTTAGTTAAAATTATCAATATCTTCATTAATTGTTTCTTTAATATAATTATTATTGTCAGAAACTATTTTTCTGCGAAAACTGTACCTTTATTCATAATCTATCTAAGAGTTTTATTCCTAACAATGTAAGATTACCTATAATCGCATGTTGGGTATTCTTCATTTGCACACATAGGCATGAACGCTCTCACATGCACGTACACAAATACACATACATCTAGAACAATGGTTCTCAAACGTTTTTGACCCGTGGACCCTTTTTCATAGTCAAAACTTGCCCACGGACCCTCAAGCTAAAAAGCTACATAAATATATAGTATAAAAATTACAAATTTTTTTTAAAAAAATCCATTTTGTTGAAATTATAACTTTTGTTTAAAATAAAATTTTAAAAAAATTAATGACTTGGATGAACTTGATAAGACATTATGAGTGTATTTATGTCCGGCTCAATATTTGCGAAAAGCAACCACAAATCCCTAAGAGCACTAATTTCTAGTCGGTTTCTTTTTTTTTGTGATGAGGTTCATAACGGCCCTGAATCCACGTTCTACCAAATAGGAAGACGGGAAAGCAGTCAAAAACTTTTGTACAATAACCCATAATGCAGGATATATATATATATATAATTGGGATCTGTTTTTGTAACCAGAATTTGTGGTATCCTTGTTCAAACATTGCTTTAAATTCCTCATTTGTGGTTGTATTAGTATGGATTCATCTGTATTTGGGATCCGAGTTTGTCCACGTGCAAAAGGGCTCATAAGTTGCTCTTGTATTAGTATGGATTCATCTGTATTTGGGATCCGAGTTTGTCCACGTGCAAAAGGGTTCAAAACATAGTAGGGAATATCCAAGTGAAGAATATATTCAAATCTTTGGTTCAGGTTTGCATTAAGAGTCGTTAGGTGTTGACTGTAAGCAAGCAAATTTTCATCTCTCTTTTGCAATTTTGAAAGATTTGGAAACTGAGAACATTCTCTTCTTCCCAAGTTTTGTTTGTACAGAAAAAGTTTTGTAACGCAGATATTACGCTTTTAGTTTTTGATTAAATTTAATCGGTCACCATGTAGTTTCAAATTAGTTCAATTAAATTTGGCAAATAAATCAGTTATATAGGCTGTGTCATTTTTTGAGTTAATTAAATTGTGTATCAAATCATTGCCTTTGCTTTCCAGGAATTCCAACACTACATTAAACATTAAAGAGCGCATAAAATCGATTTAAACATGCACTTTTAGATAACAAACGTACTTCTGTGTGAAATAGTAAACGATTATAGTCTTAATCATTTTCCAAACAAAGTTGAGCAAAAAATCTCTCATTGAAGGTATTCCTTTTGATTTTAATAACTGCTTTAATGAGACAATATAGTGATTCATGCAAACGTTCACTAAGATTTTCTGCGTCTAAATGATGTCGATGAATGACGCAATGTACCGAAAATACATTCGGTACAGTTTGTTTTTAAGTATGCTAGAAAGCCTCGGTATCTTCCTACCATCCTTTGACTAATATCAATTCAGTTGCTACCGTCAGTAGCTACAGACATGATATTAGTCAAAGATATAGCTTTTACATTGAAAAATCTTTTTAATTCAGTAAATAACGTTTCACCTTTCGTATCGGCTTACAAACATTTAGCAAATAACATTTCTTGGCAAAATTTTTCTTCTCTTACAAATCTTACATAAGCTAAAAGTAAAGCTTCATTTCCTAATAAAGTGGACTCGTCAAGTTGTATAGAATATTAAGTACTCATATAAAGAATTTTCTACGCCCTGAGCCTTCTCGTCATTCCTTCTTTGTACTGTATTATTATTCATTGTAATTCTTTTTATAATGTCGAAAACTGGTTTGTGCAACATGGTGCATATTACCTCACTTTCAAATACTATATTGATAAACGTTAAGAGATTACTATATTGATAAAAGTTAAGAGATTACTATATTGATAAAAGTTAAGAGATTACTATATTGATAAAAGTTAAGAGATTACTATATTGATAAACGTTAAGAGATTACTATATTGATAAATGTGATATAGAATTCTTTCAAAAGAGATCAATTTTATTCAAATACACTTACGTAACAAAAGTACACTTTATGCGTAACAATATAAAAAATGCAACTATATCAAAACTAATGTTAAGGGATTTACTATACTGTTAGTACTATAACGAATACTATAACTAATCCCTTAACGTTAGTAAGTATATGGAAAAATGTGATATATAATTTTTTTCAAAGGAGATCAATTTTATTCAAATATACTTACGTAACAAAAGTACACTGTCTGCGTAACAATTCAAAAAATGCAAGTATACCATTACTTCCAACTAACAATTCAAAACTTCTTTTTGTCTAAGACCGGGAAAATTTGTTAAAACATTTCGTATCAGCATAACATAGAACTAAATTGCTGATCAGATGTACGATTCTTTTAGAGTTTATGTTTATATTGTAGATAAATTAGTGCATGTAGCGGTGTTATTGTGTTCAAGTATAAACCAGTTTTCGGCCGTCTGTATCGCCCCGTGCCATGTTTATTATTAACTTAAGTAGCTGGTGCCATCTATAACTATTAAATCATAGGCTTGTGTCAGAAGACTTTTTTTTTACTTTCATTTTTGAGGGATTATTTCAGTTCATTTTATTTTTTTTTTCGTTATTATTTTGCTGTTATACTTTTGTTAGCGTGTTGATGGAAATTGAAAGCTTAAATTTATTGCAGTTAATTGAACAATAACAAAGTCTTAGTAATAACATTAAAACAAGTTAAGAACACCATTGTTACTACAAGTGACAAATGAGTGGAAATAAGTTTTCTCAATGTTCATTCTCAAAAGGTATTACAAAACACTCAGTATTTAAGTAACATGCTGTATTTTAAGCACCCACCTATATTTATATTTTACTCAGGACGTAAAAATTGCTACTATTTTATTTATTGTTAGTTATTTAAATTTTCATAATAATAAAAAGGGATCACAATTTTATTATTTTATATTAAAATTAGCGTGGGCCCCCTGTCGTTGTTCAGGGACCCCCAAATCAATTTTAGTTTTCCACGGACCCCCTGAATGATATCATGGACCACTTTGGGAATCACTGATCTAGAATATGCAATTCCCTTCAGTTTATAGCATAATTGCATAAACAACGGGGAATAAACATGGGATTGATGAAAAAGAAAAACTCGATGTAAGAGAATAGAATTATACGGGATAGCGAATTATTGTTGCGAAGAAACGAAAATTGTAATAATACTTACCCAAAAAACAAATTTTCATTATTATAATTTTTGAAATCAATAGTGATTACTTATACATTTTTCATTTGAATTTGGAAAAAAAAATATTTGATCTGGTGAGAAGAAAAATCGTGTCTCTGATGTTTTAAAACTACAACCATATAAAGTAATACAAATAAATAAGTAATTTGTTGTTAAAACAACACATCTCACTTATTTGTTTTGAAATACAAAGGAGAGCTTCGTCACACATAGGATCTGTGTAATAATCTCTTCTCGATACTTCTTTCTCACTCACACATTCAATATTTTAATTACTCATAATTTAGATAATATATAATAAAGTTTGTATACTTCAACGGCTATAAATGCAACAGAGCTCTTATCATATTTAGAATATCTATTCTTAGCTCGCATCAGGCAAAGCTCCTAACAAATAGAAAACTTCTATTTAATTAAAAACTTTCCACTGCTATGGAATGCTACACCAACTAGCTCCCTTGATTAAAATATCTGATTTTCATCTCCGCAGTATTTTAAGGCTGTCTTTCCCTTAATATTAAAGAATAAGACCTAAACTTGAAATTATTTTCGGATGGGAAAAATGCTGCTATATAATGATAAAAATTCATTTCGTTATATATAATAATATTTATATTCTTTTACAATAATATCTAGAAATATTTCATGAGTAAACAATTTTTTTGCTGTCGTGTTTAACTTAATACACCAGTACAAAAAACTGCGTTGCCTTTGAAATAATCATCCTAAATTACCCATTAAATTTGACGAAAATTTGGCCCATTAAAAATGACGAAATATGGAACATATTTAATGTAAGAAAAATAGATTGATTCTAATAGAAATGAGCAATAGGTTAAAATATTCTGTTTTCTATACACAAATCAAATCAAAGTATGATAATAATGTTGACCAAATGTAACCTAAACTAATGTACAGATATCAGCTATGTAATTAACGTACATGTATAAGCTATGTAATTAATGTACACGTATCGGCTATGTAATTAATGTACACATATAAGCTATGTAATTAATGTACACGTATAAGCTATGTAATTAATGTACACGTATAAGCTATGTAATTAATGTACACGTATAAGCTATGTAATTAATGTACACGTATAAGCTATGTAATTAATGTACACATATAAACTATGTAATTAATGTACACGTATACGTTATGTAGAGTACATGTATAAGCATAATCTATGTAGAGAGTACATGTATAAGCATAATCTATGTAGAGAGTACATGTATAAGCGTAATCTTTGTAGAGTACACTCACAAGCATAATCTATGTAACAAATGTACAAATATAAGTTATGTAGTAAACGTGCGAGCATAAGTTCTCTGACTAATGTACAAGTATAAGCTATATAGTAATTGCTAAGGATAAAGTTATTTAGTAAATATACAAGTATAAACTATGTAATAAATGTACAAGCATACTAATGTATGAGTTATGAGCTATATAATTAATGTGCAAGTAAAAGCTATATATTGGAAATGTATAAGCTATGGAATTAATATACAAGTATAAAATTATATAACTTTTATATAAGTATAAGCTTTGTAACTAATAACAAGTATAAGCTGCGTAAGAAATATATAGTATAAACTATGTAGGAAATGTGTAGGTATATGTATAAACTATGTAACTAATGAGCAAGTATAAGCTATGTAACTAATGTATAAGCAAAACTTTATAATTAGTGAGCGAGTATAAGCTATGTAACTAATGTTCAAGTATATAAATTTAAGTCATAAATAATCATTGCACAGAATAGTAAAACAATGTACTTTTGGCACTTTATATATAAAAAAGGAAATTAAGATTAAAGAATTTTACAACCCGCATTTTTGATTTCCTCTTCACCGAATGGCGTTCCTCTACTTTGATTTTGTTAAGTTTTTTCAAGTCAAATGTTGGGTTGTGCTCAAATTGATGTTTTTCTCATTTTCAACAGCATTGGGTAAGGATCAGTATGAATATCCGTTTGATTCATTTCATTTTGCACTTGTCTTGGCAGAGTACCGAAGCTAAAAATGTTCCGGTGAGTAGGAGAAAGAAAAGTTTTGATGACAAACCTCAAATGTCGCTTTCGGGAAGTGTTAAAATATAGGATGATACGATATTCATTTCCTTTCAAATCAAATGTAATTTCCAGTTGTCTTAAATATAATAATTGTTTATAACTTTAAAGCTGATGAAGATGAGTAATATGATTTCATTGAAAATGTGAGCTTAATTTTATAGATATTCGATGACAAGGATTATTATATCCCAAATAGATTATTATTATATTTGTTAGGGTTATACTTTTGCAAATTAAGATGATACCTAAAACGATATTCATACTATTTATATAAATCAAACTTTATTTACATTTTTCTAGAGCTGAGCTGTTTTTTCTGTTTAAATATTTCATATATATTTAAACAGCTTCCCTTGCAGTAACAGTTTTTAAAAAAATTTCAAAAACTTTATTCTTTTAAAAAAGAACTAAAAAGTGGTACAACTGCAATTTTTTACTGAAAATAAATCATCAGATACTTTTCAGTTACAAACTTTTTATAATAACTTATTTAAATAATTAAAAACTTATTTGTGTGTGTTTTTAACTTTACAGTAAAGAACAAAATTTAAAAATTCTTGGCTTACAAACAAATTTTGAATCACATGAAGAACTTTGAATGGAAAAAAACTTCCGTTATGGAAAAAAGTGAATGCAACTAAAACAAAGAGTCAATGAATAGCACTGAGTCTCTCAAAGCAAAAAATATTAGAGGTGACTGAAAAATACTCCGAGATTTAAATAATTTTTATTGTTGCGTATAGATAACTATTTTCAATATTTTTTCAATCAAAACTTTTTTTCTCTCATAAATTTGATAATATATTATTATCTAGTGCTTCCTGTGGATAGTGTTGGATTTGCTTAATTAAAGTTACTCTGAATCAATTTTAGAAATCTTTTAATTTGAGCTGTGAGCGAGCTTGACAAGTACTATGCCTAATCAGATATTTCTCATCATGAAACATTTCGGAACGTTAGATTTAACATATCATAGTCTATATTGCTTTACACAAAAGTCTGAAATGGTATCTTAAGTTTTGAATAAGAAAACCTTTTAAATGGTTTGCAAGTTTGAAAGCGTATGGTTACTTCAATTAAAGAACCCCTGTATATATATTAGTTTAGTTAGGTTGGTTTTATTAACGTCACACTAGAAGCAGCACAAGGGATATTGGTGACGGACTTCATAATTTTGAGCCTCGGCCAAATGACGAGGACGACACCTGAGCTGGCACCTTCCTCTCCTAACTTCCACATCACGCCAACGGGAAGACTTTGAACCTAAACAGACTTAACGTGCATCAGCCTAGCTACACTGTGGGTCTTTAGTGGCATCAAGGTTTGAATCCATGACTTGACGAAATCCGCTGGCCACGAGCGACCATGACCACTAAGCTACCACGCCCCCCCCCCCTAATATAGAATGAACCAATTAGAGTTAACTTTTTTTATAGGACCATTTCTTTTTTCAAAGGAAGAATAATTCTTTGACAAAATGATGATGATTCGTCAATTGCATATCTCATGATTATGTTACATGTTCGTATACAGGGTTATTTAAAATTAATCATCAGAATTGAAAATTCCATATTTTGAAGAAATAAATGACACAGAATGACAAGTTATACATACATACAAAGAAAAACTGTGTTAGTTTTATACTGTGAAAAATAGATGATCATATGTTCTTCGTGAAGATATTTCATAAAAGCTGTTTTTGAAGCTTTCACGGAACTACTTCACAGTTGGATCGGTTTGAGTAGACCGGATGACTTGATGTTACACAGTTGGCCATTTAAGTAACCTGATAAGGCCCCATTCAATTTCTTCCTTTGGGGGTTTGTAAAAGATAGTGTTTTCGCCACCATTACTCACAAATTAATTTAAACTTAAACAACGATTTCTGCTAATGTACAATCAATTACCATTGACACTTTACAACGTGTTTGGCAATAATTTACAAATCAAATTGAAAATAATGTGTAAACAATGGAAGTTATATCGGAGATACTTGTAAAAAACCCTACCATACTTGCCTTTTCTAACTCATGTATTAATTATAATTCTGTGTCGTTTATTTATGAAAATATGGCATTTAGAATAGCCCCGTACTTTAAATTAATCCTGTAATGAGAATGTAGGGTCTAACTGGCCCAACAACATCTATGAAGAACTTAACTATAAACCAAATTAGTTCTTTATTTATTCACTAGTCTACCTTCAAGTTGAATCATATTGAACAGTTCATAGGCATTAATTTGAGTTTATCACAGAAAGTTGGCGTTTTTATTTAACTCAAAGTGTGATTGATGTTTTAATCTGTCCCAGTGTTCCCATTAACGTGGCATTTCTGCAATATGGCTGACTCATCTAAAAAGTTTGTTACCTTATCCAAAATAATATCGCATTCATACGCAAACTATCGAAAAATAATGAATGTTAGTCGAGTGATGATGATGTAGGAAATAAATCATTTAAGGAAGAAAGTGTACATCAGATTGTGTAAGGTAGAAAGTGTACAACAGAAAGTGTCATATAGACTCTGAACAAGATATGGATGAAGCTGAACTGGAGCATCAAGAAACTAGACTATTCAATCTTTGTTATGATAATGAAAACTGTTGAACGAAGATACTTTATGATAAACTACAAACTTAATAACATTAATTCTTGGTTTATCCACCAATCTACTTTCTAGTTTAATTGTATTAAACAACTTATATGTAATGAGTTTGTAATACAAAATGTTTTCTTATTTCCCTAAAAAGGAGTTTATGGGATCCATCATTTGAACTAAAAAGTATACACTGTAAGGTAGCTTTTAGATACCTCCCGTCAGAGACATCAGTATTGAACTTCCGTTTTTGTTTCCCGACTCCCCATTCAAAAGGTGTAATAAAAGGGTCTATTTCTCCAAAGTGTGTAATAAATAAGCCACACCTGGGGTCAGCTACTTTGGTGCATTCATTGAACACATGGCTCTGCTACACAGGTGTGGCAGGGATGATCCACCTTTGTGGGGAATTGTGAACTAAATCATGGGGATTTAGGGCCAATCCATTTGAAGTTCGATATGTGCCACCTGCATGCCCGTGCTTCAGAATGGATATTGTCCGATAAGAACGAATGGTGTTGGGGGATAGAGACGGAGGTGGTCTTTGAAAGCCGTTGGCCGTCCAATCGGAATTGAAAATGAATCGAAGGGGGAGCGAGACAACCTTATCCTGAGATTCAAAAGGGATGGAAAAAAACAAAGAAGGGAGGCGAGAGGGGATCCTGTGACAAGAGTGAAATGAGGTGATCCCGTGAGGAGTGAGCGATAGAGATTAAAATTTATGCTATTCCACTGCTCGTGCTAATTTGGTGAACTGTATCTCTTGAAGACTGAACTCGTAGAGATATGTTTCTGTTCGTGATATTTTGCAAAAAGTAATAAGGCGAAAATGCCTTGCAACTTGAGTATAACTCTTAACAATTATAAATAATTTAAACATTAACAAAAAAAATTAATAACTTAAATAAAAAATAATAAAAAAATAATAAAAAATAATAACAAAAAACTTAAATAATTAAACTCTTAACAAAAGAAATAATTTTACTTAAGCCACGTGATCTTTCACGTTAATGAGACATTCCACAGAATCTGGGGTCACGACTTTGCAACATACTGATTCTGATCAAGAAATTAACAAGCTGGGCAGGAGAACTAAGAAACTGGACTAGAATATTTGAGCTATTGGAAAAATTTCAATCGAAGACATTAACTTAAGAATTTGAATCACTATCAAATATTTAGTTAAGGAGACACGGCTTACAGCACAAAAACTATTGAAATACGATCCCTCGAAAAACGATTCACCACACTTCCCTCAAAAAAGTGACCACTGCATTGATTATAAAGACAATAAATTGAAGCAATGTTGAAATAATGTTTTGTTGAAGCTGTACAGAAATAATTTGTTAATATTGCAGTGATGCAGACGATGATGTTTTCACAATTTTTTTGTATTCATTCATTAGTCTTAAAGTGTTTTATTAAAAATAGTAAATAGGGTACATTTTGTGATTTATGTCAAACTATGGATTTAAGAACATATTTTACGTAACAATAAAATAGTTATGTAATTAAAGAGTACTTTAAATTGTTCTAAGTAATTAACGGATCAATTTGACTCAATGTTCCCACTTACGTCAGGAGTTTTCACCTTTCTGATGTAGTGTTAAGGGTGTTGTTAAACTTGAAGAAAGTAGTATAAATCAACAGTAAAATATGATGCAAAAGATAAGCATTTTAGTAAAATTTTGTTTGGATTATTTTTCGTTTTTCTAATGTAAACCACAGAAAGAGATATCACCCTTTGTATTTCAAGTTCACTTTCAAAACACGTTTTGGATGAGCAAACGAAGCTGTGGAATATTTGTAAGCATTTAATGGAACGTGACGTTGTGCCTGTTACTTAAGAGGAAAAGGAAATAATTGTTATACGCATCACCGACATTCTACAAAAACTATACCAGTAAAACATCTACTTTCATTTACAATGTTTCTTTGTTAAAAAAAATTATATCGTCTGTAGCGTTAAAGTGACTCTAATAGGCATTTATTATTTTTTTGAAGAAAAAAATATTAACAGCAATTAAATACAATAATTGATATGTAATTTTTTCAGTAAAGGAATACTATCTACTTTATTATTCGTTTCAATGGTTGAATTTTAAAAATGCGTGCTGATTTATCCTTGCTCATAATGCAAAAGTAATGTTTTTTCGAATAAACTCATCAAAAATTATTCAAGATATAAATCTAAAAACTGAAAAATAAATGCTTTTTGAATCTTTTGTGTGGTTCAAGTCGAAAAACTCAACTGAAACTACTCTTTAAGTGTTAGGATGTTTTAAATTTAGTATTATTTCTATTTCAACCGCATGGTTAAAACGAAAGGATACTAGTAGCAAAAGAATAGGGCGATGATTTACAAATATGTACATCCGTATCTTGCTTTTAAGTTGCGGTTTTATGCAGCCACATATTTATTCTTGCAACTCATTGTCTTTGCAACCAGCTATTTTAAGAAATAAATGGATTCCTCTCACTTTTTATATATTTCAAACCACAATCGTCATAAGTTTTCTAATAATTAAAAATAAGAGCTTGTAAGGTTTACTAGAAAGGAAATTTCTCATTATAACTTCCGAATTAAACGATTATTCTTGCTTTTCAATCACCAGACTACGTGTCTCATACAAAACTTTATATAAAAATTATGACTATAAAAAAAAAAGGAAAACAAAATCAAAACTAATTAATTTATGTTTCAAGCATTGGATTTTTTTTCCTTTTCAATAAATCTATTTTCATTTTCAGTATTTTTTCACTTCTGTTATTAATTTCTTTTTTGTTCTTTAGACCATTAAAAGAGAGATTTTTGAAATTGGAAAGAAATTGTAACCGCTAGTTCCATTAAAAGTTTATTTTTCATGAAAGAATTCTTTTTGAGATTCTGAAAGTAGACATTTTAAGTTGTTTTTATTGTACCATTTTTTTTAACTGATGTGTGTGAGAGAGATTCAAAAATAACTTTATAAAAATCTACATAATATATTAAAAATGATTTCGAATTTGTCGTGTACTTGAAAGTATAGCTTTGGTTTTAACTTGAATATAAAATATTATTTAAAAATGTGGAGCAAGAAATTATTTATTGTATTGGGAGATAAAGTACTTTTTTACTCTATTCTGATGGAAAAAATTTGAAATACTTCTGGAGTGAAATATTCTCTCATTTAAGTCAAATTCAATGCATGCTTTCTTTCTATTGACCTATCGATAACTTTGTGAAATGAGAAAAGAAATTATACGTCAATGATGCCATGGTTACAATATGTACAATTGAGTCGTGTTTCTACCTCGAATCCACTTTCCCCCTATAAGTAGTTAATAATTACAATTCTTCGTAAACTTCTGTATGAGCATATTTGTTCAGAAAATGAGTATCTCGATCAATATTCTTTATAATACAGAAATTCTTTCGATAAGTATAGAAAAAATAATGCTTGAATATCGATTATGTGGCATTGTGAAATCCAATTTTCGTAGAAAAAAGCAATCAATAGTCCTTTTCTAAGTAGTCATTTTATTATGAGATCTACGTTATCGCATAGAATCCAGTGGTTTCTAATCGAAGGTTCGTGGATCCCTTAAGGATATGTAGAAAAATCTTGGGGGATCCATGCTCGGATGAGAAAAAGATTACTTGATTATCTTTACTATCAGCGATAACTAATTAGATCTTATGCCCCCCCTTTGTAATAAATGCAATAAATTGTAGTAGCATTATATACGTACGTAGGGTGATTCAAAAAGTACTTGTATTTGAAGACAAAAGGCATCATTAAGGTAAATTGTTGTCAAAATTTGGTGCAACCATTTATTAAACGGAGCCGGAAAAAATAATTGTTGAGAACGTATCGAACGACCCTATCGTGTTTATATATATGTGTGTGTGCATTTAACGTGTAAAGAAAATTCTTATTTCGCTTTTTTTGTTATATATGAGTTATGTTGGACAGATTATTATTGGTTATTATTTTAAATTAAATTATATTACACTTAAAGATAATGGAAGAAGTTAGTCAAAAGAAAAGACCTTCTATAAGGGTCTCGTAATTTTCAAATTACTTACCAAGAGATCTATGGAACGATGAAAATATAGGCTAAGAATCGCTAGCTTACACCAATGGTGAGATACCTGTTATCTTAGGGTCACTTAATTTAGTAGAATTAATATAAATTAAATTTAAAAAGAAAAAAAAAAACCTTTTTAAGTTATATCAGTTTCTTTTTAAGTTTCTTCACAACACTCTGGTCCTTTTTTTTTTTAAATGTAAAATAAGTGATTTTTAAATTCAAAAGTATCCAAAAGTCTCTTTCATTAACCTCCTTCTCCCCGAATGGTAGGCAAAAAAAAAAAAAAAAAAAAAAGCTATTTGTAATTCCACCTTTTTTGCAATTTTACTGCACATTTCTAAGGATTAACGTCTGTTTTGAAACATCACTAAATGATACATTTCTAATACAATTTCGTTGGATGATAGCTATAGTTGTCCTCAGGGTTGGTTCGAAGAAAAAGATGTCTTACAACGATGTAGTGCGGAACTTTTTCAGTAATAAATAAGGAAAACAAGATTTCTAGCAATGCCACACAAACACACACATTATGGTGTTTTCCGAATATAGTTTTCTATATAGCATCTTCTATGTATCTGTTCCTATTTTTCACTTTTTACTATATATATATATATATATATTAAAAAGAATTAAAAAGAATTTTCCGATTTGGTTGATTATCTCTAGAACTACTGGACAGATTTTAATGAAAATTGGTGTGTACATAGGGATGATATAATGCAAAAAATAACTATTTAACAGTTATAATACACACGCATGATCGTGCGTAACACTCATTGGAGTCGCAAAGAATGAAACAGCAGTTGCAGAATAGAACTAAACAATGGGTTAATGGGGGTATGGTCCCCTCTTACACATATATAGGCCTCGCTACGTGATTTTATGTTGGAAATAAGGAAGTTTATGAGTTCCTTTGGCAATTGGTCCCACTCGTTCAGCACCGCTGTTTTCAGGTCTTGGAGGGTTATCGGAAGGGGTTTGCGAATTGCAATTGCCCTCCCCAGAGGGTCCCAGACATGCTCTATAAGACTGAAGTCCGGAGATCTGGCTGACCAAAACATCCAGCGAATATCCTCACTTTCCAGAAATTCGCTCTAAGTGACCTCCAGTTGTCATTCATTAAAAGTAAAAATCAGGACCCCTGAAGAGTCGAATATAGGGCTCCAAGACCTCTTCCCTATACCTCTCAAGAGTCGCAGTGCCTCTTTCAAAGATAGGGAGGTGTGGGAGGCCATCCAAAATGATGCCTGCTCAGACCATCAAGCCTCCGTTGCCGTAATGGTCGATTTCTGGGACATTGGAGTGCATGTAGCGGGTCCCTGGTTCACTCCATATGAAAGTACTGCGAAAATCACTGGTTAGGCTGAACCGGGACTCATCAGTGAAGATAACGGTCACTCATTGATTCATTCTCAAATCTGTATAATTTAAGAGACTCTCCTGTTCGCAGAACTGAGAGGGACGCAATCAACAGGTCTTATTGCAAACAGCCCTCTCTCATGAAGTCTTCTGGAAACAGTCACCATTAAAACTAGGATTATTGTGGCTGAATACAACTCATGAAAGACATAAAAAGCTGTGAAACGTAATAAAAGTAACTGAAGTTTACGTTTATTACTGATCTTTCATTTAATACTGTTTATTTTATTTTTTCGATTCTATAAGGCTTGAACGAAAAATAAGGCCACCACCACCATAACTTTTTTACTTGTTACCCAATTTTTACTACTCCTGTTGTATCTTATAGCTATATATGTTCGCTGTGAAAAAATTACTCACTTCTTGACACAGATCCCTTTCCACTTATTTGCATGAATGCTTGCCTTGAAGGGAAAGCCTGACGGAGAATTCCGGGGGTTGTGGTCAACACCAAACTTTAATGGCAGCTTTCTCCTCGTCGTCAGCGGGAAAGTACTTAAGGGGCTCTTTTATTTTCTTTTGGTCCCCTTAGGTGATCTCTTATTTCAGAGGAGAGATGAATGTCGTAAGGTGCAAGATCCGTGCAATAACGTCTCGCTGTTTCAACCTCACCTTCAAGTCACCATCTTCTTCAGTTCTCAGATACCAGCGGCACCTAGGTACCAATGAAACAAATGCGTTACATAGAGGATGAACGCAGCATTCAAATACGATAGAATTTTGAAACTCAGGTAACTAATAAAGAAGTTACGGTGATTTAGAAATTCCTTTTCTATCCAGACTCGTATTTCTCTCTTGGAAAGTGAATTCATTTCTAGTAGTATACAATTATGTTGTTGTTAAGCGAACTACATCCTCTAGTTTATATATAATGCTCTTAACAGATACTATCAAAATGAGAATTTAAGGGGTCTCAGGGGTATTAGATTTATCTCGACTGCTAAAAACGTACAGAATTTTCGACAAGTTATATTCATTGCAATTAAAATTAACTACGTTGATATTTTTACTCATGCTTTATAAATCAAAAATTTTTCTAAAACATGTAAAATTATTAAAATATGTTCTTAATTTTCAATATTATGAGCCTATGAACATAATAAAACTTTCTTTTAGGAAATTTGAGCAGGTTTCACAGCCCGCAAGATATTTTGTACATAAATGATTCTAATGACTTGAAGTAAGTTGATTTATAAAATCAAATATACCTACTTTAATGTTTACCTATTACAAATGAAATAAGAATTTTAAAAATATTTTTTAAAATAAAAATATTTTTAAAACACCAATCCTATACTATATATATATATATATATATATATATATATATATATGTGGTGTGTGTGTGTGTGTGTGTGTGTGTGTGTGTGTTTGTATGTGTGTGTGTGTGTGTGCGTGTGTGTGTCAATAAAGAGTGTATTATGCTTACTATGCCTACAAAGTCTTAAGTGTCTAAGTATAATAGTTTTTCAAATATCCTGTATGCGCAAAGTGAAAAAAACTCTAACAAAGAAAAAGGCCATTTATGTTTTGACGTTCTATTAAAAAATTAAATTTTCAAACATGTACATTAAAATCCTCTAGGGTTATATAATTTCTCTTCTGTTTGCTCCGAAACCTTTTTTTTTTTTAATTTCAATCATTTGTTTTGTTCTGAGAGCCTCGAAAACAGTCCCACATTTCTTTTATTCTTTTCTTTTTCTTTTTTTTTTAAATGTTTGGATTAGAAGTTTACCATCTTCTGCCAGTGATAAGACTACGTTTCAAAATATTTTTATGTCAGACTTTTGTAAAATAATAGTAAGTATTTGATGTATAATCATTGTAAAAGTTAGTGGTGAGATATGATGTAGTCTCTAAAAATTGAAGACTTGAACCAATCGACACTGGACAAAATTTTGAGATTAGCAAATAGACTATTATTTTGGTTGTTCATCTTGCCAAGCTTCCTACTATTCCTTCCAATGTTTAAAAAATTTGTTATGGCATTTTAAGCAAAATATATAAACTGAAACACATATCGAATTCGAAAATACTTGAGCGGAGCATGTTCATTTAAATGTTGATTTTACGAAAACGTACTGTACAATTGCTTGAATAACTTTTGAAGTTTTTTGAGTATCGTCAAATGGTTAGTATCAGAATATTCAAAAGAAAATGACAAGTATCATATATATTTTTTCAACACATCGAAAAGTCTGAAATTTAATTCCCCTGATACCCCTGATCTTAAAGTATTAGCAGGATAAGTTGTACAAGTGTTTAGGTTTTAATCCTGGTATATTATTGCTACTAATTTTATCGCAGATGAGGTAAATTTTAATTGAGATATACAAGTCTGAATTTAAATTTAGTCATTAGTCCTCGCATTTATTTTAGAGGTACGTTTCATTATTTATCCACTTCTGTTTAGTTGACTAGTTTTTCCATGAAGTAGAATCTTGTTTTTTGTGTTATCTTTGTATTCGAGAGTTTTGAACATAGATTACTTTTAAATAAAAATGAGTTATTTAGAGTTCTTGGTTTCGTACAGTTTGATTTCAAATCCTGGATATTTTGTTTTAAATTGCAGAAAAAGCTGGTCTGTACACATTAATACGCAGTGAGATTCTTGCTATTTTGTATGTATTTTGGATGCAAAAGAATTTTTTTTCCTCGAAGCTACACATACCTTTAGATCCACGAATAATTGCGTTTTTTACAAACTTTATGATTCGCAATAATTATTTCTGTAAAGATATGATGGATTTATTTGATTATTTTAAAAGCAATTACTAATTTATTTTCCACTGCATGATGAATTTATTTATTTATTATATATTCTGTTGAGAGAAGATAATTTAAATAATTTTTTTTAGAAAACTGAAATTTTTTTTGTACAGACACAATACAAAAATTCTCTAAAATTATAATACTATATAATAAGCAACCAAGGATATACGCTTAAAAAGACTCTTCTAGTGATTATAAATTTTCAATGAGTACAATAGCTAGAAAGCGAGCTCTTAAGATTTTCTTTGTCAATGAAAATATCCTTCCTGTTACATATTTGTATTATTCAGTAATTCTGATAAAGGTTTATTGTCTCTTATGGTTTACATTCTCCTTAGAATGCATTGAGAAGTTCTCAAATTTTAGTAAAAATTTTTTTTTACTGAGAGCAGAATCATTGGAGATCATATTTGTTGTTCTTAAATTAATTTGTAAAATTTAAAAAAATAGTATTATCGTCGGAATATTGTTTGTAGTAAATGCTATAATAAGATTTTATGGTAATTATTTCAGAAGAACACAGAATATTAAAAAAAATTTTTTAGAGTCCTCATGTCCTTTTGTATATGCGTAAATTTCCACTTCACAAATTAAAAATAAATAAAATAAAATAAAAATTAAAATAATTTCACTAGATGGCACCACGTAACACCAGATATAATTTGTTTATATTTTCAAATAGAGATGGCAGCACGTCTAGTTCACGCTAAATTGTGGCTAACAAAAACGTACCTATTGATATATGAAACAGAATAGTACATTTCTCTTAATTATTGAAAATGAAAAATGTACGAGGAGCATCTGCGAAAAAAAAAAAAAAACTTCGAATATTACAATTCTTTAGAGAATGTGAAACATCGCAAATTTTTAAAAATAAATTCAGTCTCCTCATTCTGATATTTCAGATCAATCGGATTTCTAAGTTAACTAATCAATTGATTTCTTAAGCGATCAACGGAGGTATTGTAAACAATAATTTTTTACTGAGCCACTTTTCAATATTTATAAATAATTTTAGGAATATTTATGCGAAATCCTCATTTTTTACTGATTTCTAGTTCAGCAAACTAGAAATCAGTAAAAAATGAGTAGAAATACATGTACATTTTGCATCAATACAACAGTAATAGTTTCACAAATTGACATTTTACCGTAGTGAATTTAAAGAATTTTTTTAAATCAAAAAGTAATAAAAGACCTTTGAAAAACAATGTTAAACTTTTGAAAATGCTTTGTAATTTCTCTTACTATAAGATATATATTCTATATTTCATTATTATATAACGATTCTTTTTGTTTTACATTATTACTTATTGGAAAAAAGTAATTCAAAAAACTCTTTCGCGATATTAAAACAGCCATATCTTATTTAACCATATCTTATAGTATAATGCATATAAAAAGTTATTTTTTCAATTATTTAAAAAAAATCATCTTCGAAGGTAGGCGGACACCTTAACGATGGAAAAATCCGAAAGCGTTAATGTTTAAATGATATCTTCAATAATTTTGACTAAAAACAGGATGTATATGGCATTTTTTAAAATTTAAATACCATTTAATTATGTTTCCTGCTAAAAGAACATAAGTTAATGACTTTTTTTTAGGTTTTTAAAAATTATTGTAAATAAATAATAAAATACATAAACTTTTACTATTTCTAAGAAAGTCTAAACATTATATTCAGCCTAAAAAAGCCCTAGAAATTCAATCATTTGTGTATTATTTAGTTTTTATTGATTCCTGAAAATTTTCTGATTGGGTGACTTAGGTGGTTTTTGAAATGACCTATTCATTTATAAAATTAATTCATAAAAACCCATTTAAAATTAAAATTATAAACCATTTTTTAGAAACAATTTCTCTTCAAACATCTTAAATATTAAATAAATAAAAAAAATTCTGTTAGGCTGTCCACAGATAGTCACTGATGCAAAGGATGAAGAATTCATCCTTTTCAAATTGAATGAAAACAGACGTAGAAACACAAATTATAAGTAAAGCAACATAACAACATCAAGGCGACTTTACAAGGCAACAATCTTATGTTACATTGTTATGCCATCTGGTATAATGGCTATGTTAAGAAATAGTTGGTTGTGATAATTGTGTATTAATATATTTTTCTGACAGATTTATTGATTTTTAGTACGTTTATTAACGTCGCAATTAGTAGCATCACGAGGGCTATTGGTGATGGATTTGGCAATTTTGAATCTTGGTCAAGGGACGTGGACGACACCTAAGCTAGCAACTCTCTCACCAAACTTTCAAACCAAGCACTGGGAGGACTTAGAACCTCGGCAGATTTAACATACATATGCGCCGCTCCACGGCAAGTTTTTAGTGGAATCAGGACACGAGCATACGACTCGACGGAAACGACGCTGGCCGTGAGTTCACGACCATGACCAATAGGCTACCGCGGCCACTTTCAATGATAAAATTCACATACACAAACTATGTTTACTACATAAGATTCTTTTACTTATTTACAATGATATACGAAAAGGTGGTGTCGTAATTTTTAAATTATTATTAAGAAATAATGAAGATATATATCCGGATAAAAGCTATTTTCCTTATTACTTGATCTTTATGTACATGATGTTGTAAATTACAGCTATTAATGCTGATCTGCTTGGTTTCAGGAAGCTGCAGATTGAAGAAACCCACAGTATGGAGAAAACAGAGTTCAAAATCTGCTCAGTTCTATAATGACAGTCTTCGAAAAGTCAAGAAAAGCTGGGGGAGAAATGCATAAATCTGAATGGTGACTATGTATAGAGTAATAAATAAAATTTAAGTTCCTATCTTGATTATTTTTAGTAATAATAAAACTTAAAAATACCCTGGGATAATAATTAAAGGTTTACGACGCTGCCGATTACATCAACGGGTATGACTTCCAGAAACCAAACAAATCACCATTAATAGCTGTGATTTATAATATTATTTACATAAGGATCATTTAATATCCAGAATAAACGTTATACAGATATCTCGGTTATTATTTAGTAATAATTAAAGTTTTACAATATCCCCTCGTATACAACAATAGTAATTCAATAAAAAGTTCATGCACATAATTCGTGGGAGCTTTGAACGTTTTTTCTATAACGAATGGTGTGAAATTTGATTTGTTAATCCTTCAGTTGTGACATTAAAATTTCCCCTTGAGTTTGAATGCTTAGATATTCCTCTATTTTAAGAAATTAGAAGTATTTTTTATTTTCTCTTATCATAAGTAATTCCCATCTTGTGTTTTTATTTGGTATTTTTAGAGCCATTTATAATATTTTTAAATCGATATTATTGCTAAAAACATTTTACAAATGACTTAGATGGTGCATTTTCTTTCAATAAGATGTACAATAGGTCCCTTAAGTCATCATGATAAATAAAGAGTAGAAAGAGAAAAAAAAATTATTTTCGCATTTCGATTAACGTCAGATATTTTGCCTTTCTGTGATTTAAGATTGCGGTAATTAGGCAAAAGTTTTTGCTTCACAAGCAAAGATAAAAAAAAAATCTCGCTAAATATCGTTTTAACTAAAATCATTAAATGTCTTTTAGTTAAAACGAATAAACTAATATTGATTTTAACAGGAACTTTAAAGAATGAATTTTTAAATACTATCATTGCAATTGTTTTATTTCATTATTAGTTCTTCGCTAAATTCTATTTGAAATTTATTCACAAACTCAATGAATTTCTATGAATGCATGCTCATTGTTAACTATTTTTAATTCACAGAGCAGGTAATAAGAAGAGCTATATTACATTTAAAATTATTTTTATTGCATTGAGAGATAACTTGCATGATTAAAATGGCATTTATTTCTCCAAAGGGATGCATCCGTTTATTGTAAAATTACTACAGGAAAAACGCTCATAATTTTATTTTTTTTGAGCAGAATTGTTTCCGATATTTAATTAACTATAATACCATTTGCTATAGATATCACAAAATATACTACAAGTTAACACTAAGTTAATAGAATCCTTAAGCTAAGAATTTAAAATATCTTTTCATCCCATTCTTTCAACCTTTCACTAAAAATACAAATGGAATATGGTTTTTTTCAAGCTTCACATCTGATATATTTCACTTGTAGTAACAATATCACTTTTATCCTAAACTATTGGACGCAACAACGAAATATTTGACAAGAAAATCAGTCATCCGAGGAAATTCCTGAGTTCGACTTTCTCTGTTAGCAGTTGGGACGTAATATATTTTTCGCCTTCAGAGAGTTGTATAGAGAACAGAAGGAACATCTCTAACAAAGCATCCTGAGAGACAGGCCAGATGGCTTTAAGAAACAAATGCATGATAAATATACCTAGAGTACATTTATCGAAAAAAGAATCCCCGACGGTATTATATAGTTGGTGGAGGCATTTCTAAGGGTTTTCTTCTTATTATCTATTGATGGATATTGGATTTTATATATAAGTTGCGACCACCCAGTGGAGTACTAATATGTATGCTAAGAGAGGGCGCTTTGGATGGATCTTTTCAAAAGTAAGAAAAACAAGTTGCTATAATATATTGTACATGTAGGAATCGAATAAAGCAGTTTTCTCTTCCTCTAACAAAAGATGGTTGGTTTATTATATATTTTACGAACCATGAAGCAACACATATTTTATTTATTTCCACTTCCTTCTGTATTTTTACAAACTACGTAATTAAAAAATCCTATAATTATTAAAATGAGTTAAAAAACAAGAATCTAGAGCACAAATGTTGTGAATAATATAACCAAACTGATATAGTTTAGACGTAATAAACAGTTTTTTTAATCAGTTTGTGAGCATATTTTACTTTTAACACCGAAAAGAAATGATGAATTTTGTAATGAACACCGATTATAACGGTAAGAAGTTTAGAATTTACTTATATTCTCAAAATTAAAAATATTCGGTGGAAGAAAGGCATTCAATGTTTTGTTTTAAAAACAAAAATTAAATGTAAACTTCTCGTAAAACTAAATAATGTCTAGTATTTATCAATGTTTATTGCTAGTCTTTTTAGTTTATAAGTAAGAAAAAAATGGAAAAAAAAAATTATAAGACATGAGATATGTATATCATATTTGAATATCAACATTTTGAAGAAAATATTCCTTCTTGGGATAAAGAAAAAACATCAATAACAAATAAATAGCTTTTCGCAGTAACATTAAATGCGATACAATTTTCTTGGAGAGATCTTCCGGAAATATTTACGCAGCTATCTTTATATCTTTTCCTCGAAATAGATCCTAGACTATCACTAATAGACCCTAACTTGGTTCAAGAACCAAGTAAATCAAATCAATCCAATCCACTTGCATCGTACTGATGTAATTGAATCTTTTCTATATTTTTTTTCCACTTCAGATATCCTTCTATTGTTATCTCTTGATCTTGTCAGGAATAGAATGGCAACTCTAGAGCTGCGTTGTTTCTTTCAGAAATGAAATAGTTTGATAAAACATTTTATGACCAAATTGAGTGATATTTGAAAAATGGCGATGCTTTATTTACATAATTTTTAAAACTTATTTCAAATTACTAACATTTTTTTTTTTTTTTGAAAAAATTGTTTTACTTTTGGTGCGATATGATTAAAAAATTTCTGTTTTAATGAGTTCATAACTATTATCGTATTACAAAAATTAAAATATATGACTCATAAAAGATATAAATGTAATAAAATAAGATTTTTTAAAAAAATGCCTTAATGAACAATTTTTAAACATCGTAATGTAACTATAATCTTAAGGCACACATGTATTTCAGCACTAGGTCAAACAATTAAAGAGTTAATTTGAAAAACCTTCTACAATAAATGTAAAATATTCATTGTCAGAGAACTATTACTGGAAGTATTTTTAAAAACAACTTCGAGTGTATGTAACTGAAGAGAAAAAAAAACGCCATCGAGACAAAAGTAACATTTCTGTTTCACATGATTTAAAACTCTTTTGCAGAACTAAGCTATAAACATTTAGTGATCATTGTCTAATACTCAGTATATCCAATGGTATGTAAATGCTACTCCTACAATGTAGTATTGTATACTACCCTGTCACATTATGATGTTAAATTCTCTATCCCCACACAGTTCAATATTGCATATGTTATCTCGTCCAATATAATGGTAAATTCTCTATTCCCACGCAATTCTTTATTGTATACTTTAATAATAAGAAATTTAATTATATATAAAAATAAAACTGTACAAATTGAATTGATAGTGTATAATTGATTTAAAACACAAATAAATATTATTAATTATAATAAAATTGCATTTTGTATCATCGTGAAAACCTTTTTATATAATAGAAATTATGTTGTACAATCATATATAGGTTATAAAATTTATACATTTAATTATTCAATCCAGATTATTTGTTAACTGTTGATCGTTTCTATTACGCTTTTAAAAAGAGACAAGGTATCTCTTCTGGTAGCTTACAACTGTATTTCCGGATTTTGCAATTACACGTAACTCTCGACTAAAGACTTATGCGACTCATGATCTTCAATACAAGAAATGAGTCGGGTGGACTGAGGGGGGTAATGAGTGGTTCACACGTTTAAAAAAAATGTCTGCTTCTCATACGCACGTATCTCAGGAGAAGTAGGAAAACCCTTTTTCGCAGAAACAACTTTTATATGTATGTAAGCGGAATTTTATTTGTCGTTTTTGTATTTTTGTTTTCAGTACAGGGTGATTCAGAAAAGACGGGGGAAACTTTAACAGGTGATAGTACATACCTAGACAAACAATTTTCATCTAAGAATTAATGGTCTAAAATGAAACGCAAGCGCACCAGCATATTTCGAAGAGGCCGCTCCACAAACGTTAAAAATGTACTTGTGTTGTGATTTATCGAGACAAAAATGATATGTATAAAAATTAACCTGGGAAAGAGGAAGAAACCGTAATCAATCCTTGTAAGACCTACATCAGGCTGGGAAGCAAAAGCGAATCTCGTTTCGCAGAGCTGCCGATGCAAGCGCGCAAGAGTTTTCGGATTAGACAACCACCTGTGGGGAAAGCATTCACCGTACATTCATGATGCCTCTATGGTATTTTCGTGCGCAGCTCCGTAAATTAAATGTAGGTTTGTGTTTAAGCATTACTTAAGCGCACCATTATCCCGGACATTACCACTGTTACAACGGTTGCACGCTGGAGTAACTTCACAGGGCGGGTGTCTGTGCTTTTTATTCAATGTGGTGCAGATTTGCATGCGGTTTCTTCTTCTTTCTCAGGTTACATTTGCACGCATGATATTCTTTCTCTTTCGATAAATTGCAACAGGAATGCTGTTTTACCATTGGAGGAGCGGCTGCTTCGAAACGTGCTGAGTTCTT
This sequence comes from Nephila pilipes, assembly GCA_019974015.1. Taxonomy (NCBI): domain Eukaryota; kingdom Metazoa; phylum Arthropoda; class Arachnida; order Araneae; family Nephilidae; genus Nephila; species Nephila pilipes. The sequence continues at coordinate 62,696 of BMAW01097975.1, read as the reverse complement.
TTTTTTGTTTCATTTTAGACCCTGCATTCTGGGATGAAAATTGCTTATGGTTGTGTGTACTGTCACCTATTCAAGTTATCCCCATTTTTACTGAATATCTCTGTGTATACAATACGGTACATATCATGTATTTTTCATATTATGTACAGCAATTATAACGTTTATATGGTTATAGGAGTGATTTTTATATTTAATGTACAATATTTATAACACGTTTGAGTGAAAGTAGTGTTGATAAATATAAATCAAGCTTAAGACCAATTCCACGTACAAATTATTTTAGAACGGAACTCGGCTATATTTTATTTATACTCGAATATTATATTTATACTGTATATGAGTTCATAAAAATATAGACAATGAATAAATCATAAATTAAATCAAAGAGAGGTTTTTATATCGATATTGAGTTTATAAAACAGTTTTAAAACTCTATATATTGAAAAGTAATCCTTTGCAAAATAAAAAAAAAAGATTCTCTGAATTTATTGGTAATTATCACTATGAGATAAATAAATCTAAGGAAATATACGTACAATGAAATCAGAAATAAATGTAAAAGGAGATTTAAAAAACTAGGCACTTTGAAGGAGACATTCGTAAATGTAACCAAACATAATGAATGGTCTTTATTTGTAAGTTAAATAAGTCGTAGACTACTAGAAAGTTAACATTGAACGTATTCTAAATGTTATAGATAATAAACCTACGTAAAAAAAATCTATTTGTGATTTGAAAAATCATTCAACACCTGTGGAGAAAAAAAATCTCAGAACTGATGTACACGCGATATCTATTTCTTGAAACGATATCAACTCTCTCAACAATTCACACTTGTCTTGCATTTGGGAAATGAATTGTTTATGATTGAACAAAATGGTATTGCTTAAAAATCTAATAATTAATTTTGCTACCTTATACAATATATAATTTATAAACATATTAAGACTTTACAGTAAAATGTACATAAAAGAAATACTACAGTTGCCGAATGAATCAGGAGTTTATCCATCAAAGTTTTCTAAAAAATGAAATAAATAAATTTTTTTCATTATGAATACCATTTTTTTCAGAAGTCTATTCTTAAATAATTTTAACAGTTAAAACAAAGGTCTAAAATTCGACATTTATTATGATGATTTTGTTGTATGGTTGTTTATGGTGATTTTTATGCATTTGTTCTATACAAAAATTCTATACACAATTTTTTCCTACTACGAGAACATTTTTCTTAAATATCAACTCTCTCTCTCTCTCACACTCACTAGCACACACACACACACACACACACACACACACACACACACACACATATACACACACACAAAAATACACACACACACACACTTATTTAATAAAATAAACCTATGAAAGCCACTCAACAATATTTACAAACAGAAATATTTAATATTAATTTATGAAAATAGAAAAATATAATAAACTGCAACAAACTTTACTTTTAATTGAAGTATAAATGAGTATGGTGTTGTAATTATTTCAATAATTCCAGGTTTATAATTAACTTATAGACGCGCCATTTTCAAATGGAGTATTTTGCCGATGAAATCGAGGTTTATCTTGGTTATATAAATTTTTTATATTGCTTTGTGTCAGCCATGTAATTTAATCGATATGTTCAATGATTATAAAAGCGTGTATTTTTTTTTGTACAGGTAACATACTTTAAGAGAAAATATCACGAAATTTTTTTTTCCAGTGATAACTTTATACCTAACAGAAAAAAATACTGATTACGAAATATACTCAATTTTAACGAAATACTATCGTTTTATATAAACTCCGGATGAAAAGTTAAATTTTGTAGGAAATAGGAATTGAAAGTTGCGTTTCCCGCTTAAATATGATCAATATTGTCAAATTCTATTTTCTTTTCATGTCGTTCTTAGACAAAGCGTTTTCAAAATTTTTGTAGAAATTCTCCGTTAACATTTCAAATACTAAAAAATCTGCCTTATGCTTCTAGGTTCGCTAGTGCGCCCTTGTATACCCTCTCCCCCATGGGAAAAGGGAAATAAAATAAAATGATCAAGTAAAAAAAGAGGAATTAATTTCACGCCAAATTGTCCCGGAATAGCGCTTACACATCTGAAGTGAAGTGGAACTAATCGCCACAGTTCCCGTCGGAACTGCGTTTCTTGTATTATAACAAAACGTGTGGTCAATATGCTTCCCCTTAATTTTGGATATGGCAAGGGAGTTGACCACGAGCTTTTAATAGAGGATCCTTGAAGCGATGGTGGACAGGTGACCACTGGTGCGTGAAATTGTACTTCCGCCAATGGATGACCTCAGATCTGAGCAACCCGGAAGCGGGGGGAAGAATGATGTTAGTAATGAGAGCGTAATCCTCATTCAGTTAATGTGGTGCATATCCAATGATGCTGTCATGTTTACGGAAGGAGGGGCCGTTTTTATTGTGGTGACATACATTTTGAGCAGCTTATTTTTGCGCTTTGCAGGGAGCATACTTAATCGATGGGTTGAATGTATTCTTTGTAAATCTTGAAGCATCAATTTATAAATAATTTTTTATCTGTGAAATTGATTTGATTGTTTATTTTTAAGGTTTACGACTACGTTCGGAACCATGATTTTGAAAAAAAAACGTACAAATGAATAATTTTTTTTAAATATTTAGTATCACCTGATTTAGAATGTTCATAAAAAGCATATCAAAAGTTTTATTACAATGAAAAGATTTTAAAATGCAATTTTTAGCATAAAATAAGAAAAATTTCAAAATATTTTCCTTTCATGAAAACTTTTTCTATAACATTATTATTCAGCATATGTATTGATATGACACCTGTACAGAGCCTGAACTAGGATTTTTTAATAATTCACATTATTTACAGATTAATTAAGAGTCGAAGTAACAACGCGCGATTTTTTTTAAGAATTCCTCCACTCTTATGCATTAAAATGTGAATAAATTTACTTATATACCATACATTACAAAAATCCTATTTCAGGATCTTAAGAACAAACATTTCTAACAAATTCCATCAATATATAGGAAAAAAACATTTAAGTTATTACTTTTAAAAAATTGTAAACATACTGAAAATTATATTCTTCAGAAAATGGATTTAAAATTAAAACTTGCTCAGAAAACAAAGGAAATGTCTGATATTAAAATACTTACAACTTGATTTCTGTGAACCGTCGCTACAAATGGAAGATAGCTTTATAAGGAGAAGATTTCAAATATTTTAATGGATAAATAAATAAAAAATGGTATTTTCTCCGAAATTCGAGTTTTTAACGTAGTCGGATACCTTAACACATAATTTGTTTTCTTGTAGTCCTTTCTGCAAATAAATAAATAAAGAGAAAGGTAAATAAATAAAAAATAAAACTTTGTCCACGGTTATGATAATGTTGACAAATTGTCTGACTCCATTATTGCGTAATTTAATAAACAGCATAGGAAATTGTTCCTTTATCATCTAGTCAGGAAAAATAGTTATTTTACGTCGATAAACTTAGTTATTTTTTCTTGCTGATGTATTTGAAAATTACCTTTCTCATAAATAGGCTAAGGGTACCAGGATATCCGAGAATTTCTGAAATATTAAATCTAAGACACCTTGTTTTTGTGATATATATCTTTTCAAATTGTTATTAAAGCTTAGTTTTGGTGTTTGCCTAATAATGATATTTCAATTTTTGTATCGAATTATAAAAGTAATTTTTTTGTCGTAAAGATTTTTTCCACCTCTCAGTTGAATATGGACTTGATCTGTAAGATGTATTTGCATTTAGGTAAGATTTTAAAGAAAACTATTACACAATATGGTTCCAAATTTTTTTTATGCTTCTTTATAAAGTACTTATGCATATAGTAAAACTAAAATATTTTTTCCTCTAAATAAATACTAATTTTTAAGAAATAACTTTGTATATGAAAAAGGAAAAAAAAAAAATTAAATTTCCAAAACTACCAAGCCTTGTCATTTTTTTCAAAGAAAGTATACAGTAATATCATAAAAAAAAGTAGGTTCACTATGTTTTGTGCAAAGTTTTCTGTATAATGAGTAAAATATTTTTTATATTTATAGAATATTATTTTTAAAAATGGTACCTAAATGCAAATATATCTGAAAAATTATGTCTATATTCAACTCAAAGGGAAAGAAAAACTTTTTGACTTAAGAAATACTTTTATAGTTGAATAAATTGAGAGAAATCTCATTATTAGACACAAAATTCTAGACAAAAAAATTCCTGAGCTGTATGAATCATTTTTAAGACATAAATGTCACAAAAAGAAAGAGTCTTAAATTCGGCATTTTATTTTCCCTTTCATGTCCAGGTACCATTAAACAATTTTGCGAGACAGATTAAAATGGCTCTGATCTAAGTCATAAAAAGGGTTATCTTTATCACTGAGACAGAAATTACTCTCTTTCGAATGTCATATTTCTACTAATTAAATGAGCAAAGACATTTATTTCTGGAAATAACTAAAAAAATTTAATAAAAGTAAGAGCAGTAACAATTACAACAAGAGGATAGGATTAGTTTTTTAGCTTGAAAAAACGTTTTCGTCAAATAATCTTTTTAAATTAACCGAAACTGAATATGATTTGCGCTTAGAGAATAGTAATTATCAACGTACAGGTTTATTTGCAAGCTCTTGATAACGCAACTGTTCTCTTCAACAACAACGTCTGAATTAAAACACCTTAATAACTAGCCCGAGAGAGACGTCTCTTTTAGTCTAGTTGGTAAAGGCGCAACAAAAAAGCGACTGGTTAACTTTTTTTTTGGAATTCACTGGTACAAGTTTCGATACGTAACCGGCCGTCTACGGGGTCGAAATCTGACTGACTCAGTAATAACAATGCTGCGGATGTAAATGACAAACGACAATTCTATGGTTACAAAAAAGGAGTAAAATTTAAAAAAAACACCCTCTCAGCATTGTGTGTGAGTCGATGGTGTTATTTAATGGTGCAAGAGCCAGATATTTCTACGCTGCTCCAAACACACAAGGTGAACTGTTCCTAGGTATAATTGTAACAAGGTGTAACTGTAATCCAGACGTTTGAAAAGTAGAAAAAAAGCAAAAAAGGTTGACATGAAGAAGAGTTGAAAATAGAGAAGGATCGCTAGGGTATCCCGGAGGCGCATCACAGAATCTCAACAGTTCATCATATTTCTTCGATTCATTACCCCCTCCCCCCATGAAGGAATGATTACCAGATCAAAATAACGACTGTAGTTCCAAGGAAGCCATACAAACAGTTATAACCTCGCTCTCAAGAGAAGTTATTCGACAAATCTTGCTAGGAGTACGACTTTCTTTTGAAAGTAGTAAAATCATGTTCTGCTTAACTTTGAAATCAACACTGAAATCGTCCGGTTGGTATACAGGGTGTTTTTCGAAGCTCATAGTCGAAAATTTAAGGGATAATAGAAAACATCGAAACTAAGCAATTTTACCATACAATGCATAGGCGGAGAGGAAGAGGAGAACCGCTAGACGGCGCTGTAATGAAAACCATAAAGAGAGAGTTTTTTTTATACATCGCCTTTTTTACCGCGGATTTTAGGAGGCAAGGCCTTTATCTGATTGCTGTACGTCACCACCTGAAATCCACGTGTAAGAAACTTACGCTTTATGATTTCTATTGCAACGCCATCTAGCGGTTCACCTCATGCTCTCCGAAAGTGCATAGAGTGATAAAATTGCTTGTTTAGTTTTCTATCACCTCTTAAATTTACCCATGAGTTTCCAAACACCCTGTATGCACTGGATGTGTTATCTTCAGGTGCCTTATATTGTTGTTATATAATTTCTAAAATTTCTAAGCTAAATAGGTTTTGACTTATTTTGTGCATAATATTATTATCGAATTTAAATAATTTCAAAGAAAAGCATATTTTGACATACTGGACTCACAATATTTCAATCACATCTTTTCTATTTTCCGAGATGTTTTGTATTATCAGTAAGGAATAGAAGAAACATTAAATATATAATTTAATAGCATTAAAGATTATGTATGAGAACGCCTAATTTTGTTCTATGAATGACGTCATAGACCTGTTTAAAGGGACAGTGGTTTAAGCCAATAAAGTCATACTTAATTTTACGTTATTAAGGCAATTACAGTCATTAATAAGAATTAATTATTAATAAGATTTAATTAGTAGTTCATAAAAAGTAATTGATCAACAATAACCAGTAAGAATGAATTAATAAGGAATAATAAGAAATAATTAATAAAAGTCACTAATTAATAATAATTACAAATATTTATAAATCACAAAGAGAAGTGCTGTATTTATCTGTATGATTTTTATACTAAAATCACTTGATGATTTTAGGGTGTCCAAGGATTCCATTGGGTTAAAACAGTAACTTTTTGTTTCATATTCAAGAAATTCTGTACGAACAAAGATAATAATATGATTATATCATAAGCAAAATACTTTTACAAGCTATTTAATCTTTTTTGAGTTATTAAAATTATTTACCTTTTTTAAATATGTATTTAAATAGCTCTTCGTGATTTAAATTTTAAACTAATATTTTTCTAAAATTTCTACGTCCATTTAAATTTAAAATAAATAATTTCTTTTAGAGGTTTGATAGTGAATTTTCATAAAATAAATTGACAAGATAGTTAAAATTTTATTTGAAAATTTTTGCATTATTCAAGGAAAATATAATTTCAAAATATTGCGCTTTTCAAGCAAGCAAAATTTGAATCATAAGGAGCATTTTTGAATATGAATAAATAAATAAATAAATAAATAAAATAAATAAATAAAAAAGAATAATAACTTTTTTAGAACCCATTGAATTCACTCATTGAGAACATATGGTTACGTGTTGGGGGGGGCGCCACCATTCGCCAGCCACTGCAATTTATGAACTATGGCATAGAATTGAAGCTTTAAGAATAATGTATCTATATCTGTCATCCAAACAGATTCAATCTACAGATTCAATGCCCAGACGTATTAGAGCCATTATTGCTGCCAGATGGGGTAGCTTTAGGGACTGCATTCTGCCCACTACGTGCCCAAAAGCACTTACAAATATATCATATATTTTCGTGTATAAGCTGGGAATTTTTGGAACTTTTTCTAAGCTAAATTACGGGGTGGTTTATACTGATCCGTACATTTGTTTTAAAAAAATAAAACAATGTAGGTACTTTTCCGATAGGCGCGTGCAAGCTATAAATCGGCATTTATTTCTATTTAGCTTATATATCTTATAATAATGATTAAATGCTTTATTTTCAAAAGTATTCATATTACTTTGTTTAGTCGTCGCCAAAATGAAAAATCTAATGATGGAAAAAATTACACCCAGCTAACGGAAAAAAGTACCAAAACGTACATTAGAAATAATAACAGAATACCGTAGAATGATAAACATATAAAAATAGCAATGGAATATGAATATTACTCCAATATTCTAACTTAAATTTTGGATGTTTTGGGTGCAGTTTTTCTTTTCGACCTATACGTAGGATTTGAATTTTGATGGAAAAAATCACATACTGGGCTTAAAACACGGATAGGCTTACATTCGGAGATGTACGGTTATCATATCTTACTCCTGTTATGCTAAATCTATACAATAAATGAGATTTTACTATATTTCTTTCTTTTTGGTGAAGAAGAAAGGCCAACAATGTATTTTAGAAGTGTATAATTAATATAATTATATATTGAGAGCTCAGTAACATATTTCAATAGAATAAAAGCTACAAAATTAATAACTGAATGCCCAAAAACTTTAAAATAATGTTTCTTTTGCTTGTTAGGTAACAAATATTTTTATCCTTGCTTCCTTAAAAGAAATCAATATTATAATTATAATAATAAAACAGAGTGTTATAAAAATTTATAACTAGAACTTAAGCTTCCAATTTTAGTTTTTATTATGTGAATCAGCCTAATCTGTTAAAATGTGGTAATTTTTTTGTAAAAAAAATTCAGAAATTCCCCTTTTGTGTTGAATAACTTATGTGCCTGTCATTAAAAAATAAAATTATCTATATGTAATATAACCGTAAGATACAAATAACAGAAATATTATGTAATTTTTGCAGTTTTTATCAAATCTATACTCAAGCAAGCCTTAACGATTGAACGATTTTTCTCTTTTTTCAGTAAAATTAGGTAAATATATAAAACATAAAAATAATGATAGAAAACGAGCTGATTTCTTCTTTAATATACTCTTTCTTTAAAATTGTAGTTTTTAAGAGTATATACAGGTACACATACATTCTTAACTCCTTTGTAATTCAGATTTCCTTTGTTAATATGTTCTTTCTATGTATTTATGATGTTAGGAGAGGGGGGTGCCAGCTCAGGTATCGTCCTCGTCACTTGACCGTGGTTCAAAATTACGAGGTCCGTCACCAATAGCCCTCGTGTTACTTCTAGTGCGACGTTAATAAAAACTAAAACTAAAACTGAAACTTCCATGTATTTATGAATATTCTTATTGATATTTATTGATCTTGTTGATATTTATTATTTTTTATCCTAACAAAGCAAAATAAGTATACACATAGAGTTTAAAATGCTTTTTTTTATAATGATATAGAATGAATATTAACTTATCAATTACTGAATGTTGAAAATTGTGATTTCCGTCTAATTGTATAGGTAAATAGGCACTATAAATATTATTTTAAAAGGACTGAAATATTTTTTATAAAACATAAAAAGTAGCAAAAAGTTATAATATATCTCAAATACATATAAAAAGCAATCAAAATATTATTCGTTAAAACATTAAAGATATTTTATGATGCAAAACCAAGGTTGCTAATTAAGAAAAATTGTGTCTAAAACACATAATGTAAATACATCCATTAGCAAACCTAGTGCATTAATGATTACAATTAACTGACTAAACAAATCGAATGATTCTGAAACCGTTCTACTAATTTAATCGGTCATTTCAAAAGTCATGTAAGTCATACAAACAGAACTTTTCAGGAAGTAAATAAAACTGTATAATACTCAAGTAAGTAAATTTATGAGGACGTTTTTCGGGCTAAATATAGTGTTTAGACTTCAAAAATTATAAACAATTTAAAAAATTTATTATTTATGAGCAATAAAATTTTGAAAAACCTAAAAAAGTTGTTTTTGATTTATGTTGTTATAGCAAGAAACAGAGCCAAGTGGCATTTATATTAAACAAAACAGTTTTATTAATTATGTTCTTAATCAAAATTGGTGAAGATATCTCATTTGAATATGAACGTTTTCAATATTTTTTTATGATTAAAAGGTACATAATCACATATTTTCAGTCATTTTCATCTGGATTATTTTCGACTTCTACAGTTGGTCAGTCAAATATACTTTGATGGAATGGCATATGCTCTTCCAAAATGCTATCATAAACTCAGCAATAAAAACCAACATAATGGATGAAATTAAAAAGGGTGAATTGAACTATCTATTAAAAATGAGGCGCCAACATCATTCGTTGGCTAAGAACCGTCAGTGTAAATGTGTTTTAAATCAGGGCTTTGATCCGAAAAATCATTAAAAAGTCGAAAGAAAATATTTTGTACAGTGTCTGTTTTTTTAAAAATTATAAAAGGATTTTTGAAACTAAAGGTCTGTTCTCATCAGGGTGAAAAAACCTCGTTTGTATTCATGATAGATAAGTTAAATAACCCATAGACTTCAATTAAAAGTTTAAATCTTCTGTGAAAATAAGGTACGTAACGATTTTTGGGACGATATAATTTGTTTAAAAATAAGCTTTTATTTAGGAATGATAAAGATTTTGATGATGCAGTTGTATTGAAGGGACAAAAGTTGTCGCCTTAAATTTAAGGTAAGCTCAATACAGTCCTTATATAAGCTTTGCATAAGATGTTTACGAAAGGCTCTGGAACAAAGTCGTTATGCGTTATAGTGTCCATTGTTCATATGATATAAAACATCTTTCTTAGCAGAGCCATATACTACATAACCATAATACACATTTTGAGTATATAGCTTTATAGTAATAAAGGCTATAAAGGAATACTTGTACACTTACCCTTTCACGACAGAGGGAAACATTTCCTCCCGTTTTAAAATTGGTGATAGTCGCTTAATTATAAGCGTATCTGCATTTTTATAAAGAATGTCGAAATAGAACATATGCCGAATGCCATTACGTAAACGGGAACGTTAAAAAACTCTCAAATCAATTGGCGCCAATGATAAAACATTCGCAAGCTGTACTCTGTTATTGCTTTAGTTTATTGTGTCACGTAATAATATATTTACTGTGTTTTCTCATATGCTATATGTTATTCGGGGAATATAATTTTGTGCAATTATAAAGTATATTTGAACAAATAAAAACAAATGCCTGATAATGACAAATAATTTCTAATAAAACGACACATTGTAAAGTAATGTTTTTAATGATTTTTATTTATTTTACGTCTAAATAAGCTAAAAGAAACAGTCACATACTAATATTTACTCTTAGAATCCTTATGGTCCTGTAAGGTTTAAAGAGAAATAGGACACCCTTAATAACTATTGTCATTCTCAAGTCAACTAGACGATATCGATATAGATGTTAATGGTTCGAAATGAATTAATTATGTCAATCGATTACTTAATTAACATAATTAATTGAGTAATCGAAAAACTCAATTTTCTCGTTATCAGTGCCTTTTTGGGGCATATTCGATTTGGGATGTAATATTATCCTAAATTCCAAACTTCGTAAGATTTTATTGGAAAGTTTCGGAATAAAGGTGGTTGAAAAACGACTCCCTTATGTCAAATGAGTTCCTCCAATATTTGGCGATAAACTTTTACTATTCAACATTTTCCGAAACTTTATGAACCAAACTACAGACATTTCACCCAACATATAAATATGATAAGTGGTAGTGTTATTATAAATACATTTGCGGAAAAACGTAAACGTAGCATACACAAATTTTGAGATAATTGAATTCCCTCGTAATAAAATTCCTAATTTTTTAAAATTTTAACAATTCTTTCAAATAGTTCAAGAAGTATTTCACGTCATAACACATATAAAAGGAAATCGTGGAATCTGAAGGTGTTGTATATTAATTTTAACCCTCTATATTATCGATCCATGTATTCCGCAGTATTGAAAAACGGGGAAACATTATGAATCGTTTGAGCAGTAGTTAGTTTAATGAATGTCCCCTAATGGTTTTCTTTAAATATCTCCGACTAATGATCGGTTTTTCGAATGAAATTTAGAATATGGGTTATATATAGAACACTATTTATCTAAATTCCTCTCCACTCCCCCCCCCCCCAAATATCGTTCCGTAATGGAAATAGTTTTTTAAAAAAAGTTAATTAACTACATTGATTAAGTTAGTTAATAATGTAATTAGCATTGCGAGTTAGTTCACTTTGAAAATTTGCAACTAAAGTTCATTTTACCCACTATTTAGTGAAAATTGTGAAATTTATAAAGGATGAAACATTTGTTTCGATGATCGTACTATGAAAAAGTAAGAATATGACAAGATTTATATATGATCAATGTATGAAAATGGAAATATTGTTACAATTTTTAAAATTAGGGTCTAAAACATTTATATATTTTACACTAATTGTTATTAATATGAAAAACGAGAAAATACACTTATTAATTTACATGAGACACGCATTTTTAAAAAAAGAGCCCAAACCTTACGTAACATTTATTTTACTGTACCTAATTTTTTGTGAGACAGACTTGAAAAGGTAGTAAAACAGTTTTCTTGTTTTTTTTATATATTCGCTGTTAAAGTTAAATTCATAGTTTTAATCTTGCGATTATTCTTTATTTTAGAACGTAAACTTAAACTAACTAATCTTCAAAAGGGTGTGAAGTACAAAATGGCAAGTTACGAACTATGATCTCTCGTCCTTATCCCTTTTGAATATTCTTCAAAATTATGAGGTGGCCGCGGTAACCTAGTAGTCATGGTTTCATATTCGTGGCCGGCGGTTTTTGTTCAGTTCGATCCTTGGCCGCTGAAGATCCGCCGTGTAGCCAGGGCTGATACACGTTAAATATCTCGGGACCTAAAGTATTCCCTTTGGAGTGGTGTGGAAGTTAGGAGGGGGGTTCCAGCTCAGGTTTCATCCTCGTCACTTGACTGAGGCTTAGAATTACGAGGTCCGTCGCTCGTGTTATTTCTTGTTCGATGTTATAACAAAAACTTCAAAAAAAAAAAAAAAAAAAAAAAAAAAAAAAAAAAAA
>BMAW01097975.1:31272-50337 GCA_019974015.1 Nephila pilipes | reverse complement strand
ATGCTCACAAAATATTAGAAATATTTCTCGGCGTTACCCTGGTGGTCGTGGTTGCCTAGTGGACTGGCGGTTTTCGTTGAGTCGTGGGTTTGAGCACTGATGCTACTAAAGAACTACCGTGTAGCCAGGTTTGATTCACGTCTATCGAGGCTCAATGCCCTCCCGATGACGTGAGGTGGAAGTTTGGAGTGAGAGGTGTGAGCTCAGGTGTGGTCTTCGTCACTTCACCGAGACTCAAAATTGCAAGGTCCGTCGCCAAAAGACCTCGTGTTGCTTCTAAGGGTAACGTTAATGAACAATTCCGATAAAACAATATCCGATTGCTTATGACAGCTCTCCACTCTTCTAATTTCTATAATATATCAACTTAATCTTTTGAGTAAGTATACTCTGACTGATATACATAAATTCATTGAAAATATACACTGTTGTTCATTGAAATTGAAACACCATGAAGGAAAGCAAATATAAAAGAAGACATTTATTGTACCTAAGCAGGATGGCACGAAGACAAAATGATTAAATTTGCAAGCAGTATGAGGATTTACATTAGGACGAATTTTGTAGAAACGGCAGCCATTACTTGCATCTAAAACGGCCCATACCCGGTTAGATATGAAGTCAAACTGAATTTTCATTTAAATTAGAAAATAAAATTAACGAAAATATTCTGCTTCCTTTGGAGCATTTGAAATATTGAAAATTAATTTTCTATAAACATGCAAGTTATGTCTCCAATTCGAAAAAGGAAATATACACTGCTGGCCATTATAATTGTAATACCATGAAGGAAAGCAAATACGAAAAAAAAAAAATATTGGACGTAAACAATATGGCATGAAAACGATTAAATTTGCAAGCAGTTTGGGGGTTTACAGGGAAGCGAAATTAGTAGAAACAGTTACCACCCTTGGGAGCTAAAACAGCCCCATGGAGTCGAACTGGGCTTTGATGACAGAAACGAGCAACTCATTCCATGCTGCTTCAAGTCCATGCCATACTTCATCAACCGTATTAGCTGGAGAGGGGTGGCGGGCCAGTCTCTCGGCAACCCATGACCAGATGTTCTCAAGAGACGAGAGATATGGAGACCGTGCAGGCCAGGGCAACAATCCAATACCCTGTGTATCGAGGAAGGTCAAAACACGACGTGCAACATGCGGTCTTGGATTATCTGCTTGGAAGATGGCGTTTGGCAGGCCTCGAAGGTAGGGCACAACCACTGGACATAAGATGTTAGAAATGTACTGATCTGCATTTGAATTCCCATTTATCTGAACTACAGTGCATGTGTCTTGTACTCAATAGTTTCCCAAAACATTACATCAGGTGCAGGGCCACTATGCCGATATCGAATGCAAGTAGGCGACAAGTGGTCTCCTCGGAACCTCCAGACACGTATACGGTCATCAGAATACTGTACACAGAACAGAGACTTGTCTGAAAAGACGGCGTTGTGCCCTTTCTCTATCCAGCATTGTCGTAAGGCGCATAAGAGTCGCCGTTTCTCTCTATACTGCATTGTGAAGGGAAGCCGAAGTATTCGTCACCGTGCTGACGGTCCACGTTGCTGCAAACTTAGCACCGTACGAGCGAAGACAGGGCGAACTGCAAACATGCCCATTTCCTGACTAGTGGTCCATGAGGTAGTTGTACGGTTTTGCAATGCCGACCTCACAATGTGTCTGTTCTCTCGAGAGTTACTCATGGAAGGGCGTGGAGATCCTGCATGCCGTTCAGTATGACCCTCAGAATCTCATTGATTCTACATTCGCACGACAGTAGTTGTATTTCGACCAGTGCTACAGGCAATATCTCGAAATGATAATCCACACTCTCGAAAAGGCAACTTTCCTGCCTGTGTCAAATTCCGACACTTACTGGTTAGAATTTCTTCTTATTATTGAAGACATAACACGATGTTCTTAGAAAACTCCGACCTTACAAAGTGCAATGCGCTGAAATACTAATCATTTGCATATCCCAACCTCTTTTTCCTTTCATGTAATTTTGACGTTCGTTAGATTATTCCTTCATGGTGTTACAATTTTAATGGCAAGCAATGTAGTTTTAATTAATTTTTAAATTCATTGAAAATAAATTGTTGGGCATAATTATTTCAAAGGTATAGTTATTGAATTGAAATAATTATACCCATCAATATATTTTTGAACTATCAAAATAAAAGTGGTATTACCCCCATTACATTACATTATATAGTGGTCGTTAAAGATAGCCAAGCTTCCTCAAGCGTGAATCTCTAATCGTAGCCACCGTTTCATTTTCATTTATTTGTCTATTTACGGAGCACTAGAAGCAATACTAATGCTACTGGTGGCGTTTAGAACTTATGTCAAGTGACGAAGATAACACTCGAGATAATACGTCACTTTTCTTATTTCTATAACCAACTGTTGTTGAGACATTGACCTCTGATCGATTTAATGTGATTTACCCCTCTACACTACGGATCTTTACAAGAATAAGGCCTCGAACGCACGATTCGCCGGCCAAGACTTCTTGATTATGACCCATCAGCTAACGCAACTAACCAGCTTTCACCACTAAATTTCCTCGTTCCCTTGTTACCGATAGCCTTGAGTGTTGCTATTGTGCGATTATAATTAATTGAAAAGTGATAATAGCTTGGTTGCTCTATATCCCACAAAACCATTCAATAAATCAATTATAAGCAAGCAAAAAAGGGATAATAGTCTTTGTTACTCCATATGTCTCAAGACACAATCAGTCAATTTTTTAGTTATATTAATGATTTTATCCTAAAAAGGATAATATCCTTTTTTGCTCTATATCCCACACAACCAGCCAGTCAGTCAGTCAATCAATAAATCGTCTGAAAAGGATAGGAAATGAAAGAAATGTAATAAAAAATTACAAACATAATCTGTTATGCAAGTATTTTATTTTATATGCATTTTCTCTTTCCTTTCTTAACGACAAATGTAATTATAAAAAAAATATATTAGTAGATTTTTTATTATAAATTATATATATATATATATATGCATGTATGTATATGATTTGACATTTTATGCTGAGCATTTTGATATTAATTATTTGACGAAACTCAAAAACAAAAGTTATTCAAATAATTGTACACTATGTTTTCGTAAAATCAGCATTTAAATGGACATGTTCCTCCCAAGTATTTTTGAATTCAATGTTCAATATGTTTTTCAAATTATATATTTTTCTTAAAGTGCCGCAATAAATTTTTTAAACATTAGGATGAGTTAGTAGGAAGCTATGTAAGAAGAGCAACCTAAATAAAAGTCTATATTTGTTAATCTCGAAATTTTGTGGAAAGTCGATTGGTTCTGGTTTTTGACTTTTAGAGACTACCTCAAATCTAGTCACCAACATTTAAAATGATTGAGCAAAACAAATAATGAAAAATAAAAAGAGTTTTCGGAGCAAGCAGGAAAAAATTATCTCATCCTGGAGTATTTTAATATGCAGGTTTCAAAATGAAATTTTTTAATTGAAATTTAAAAGCATTTTTTCTCAGTTTGATTTTTTTTTCACTTGAACGCAGGATATTTCAAAAAGTACTATATACTTCAACACCTAAAATTTTATAGTTATAGTACTTATAATACACTTTTTAAATTGTACCTAAATTTAGTATCATACATAAATTAATAATTTTAAAAAGTAAGAAAATATTTAATTTATTTTTAATTTTAAAAGTTTGAAATATTTAATTTCTTAAAAATATTTTAAGAACTTTATTTCATTTGTAATAGATAAACATTAAAGTAGGTATATTTGACTTTATAAATAAATTTACTGTAAGTTATTAGAATCCTTTGAGTATTAAATATCTTGCGCACAGTAAAACCTATCAAATTTTTAAAAGGAAATTTTACTATATTCAGGGGCTCATAATATAAAATAATTAAGAAAGTATTTTAATTACATTATACGTTTTAAAAAGTTCATACTTTTATGAAGCATGTGTAAAAAAATCAAAGTACTTTATTTTAATTTAAATGAATAATATCTAGTCAAAAATTTTGTATGTTTTCAGCAGTCGAAATAAATTTAACACCACTGAGACGCCTTAAACTCTCATTCGCCCCTTGCATCACTTTTAACATGAATCTAATGTGTGTATAAGCATCTGAAAATTTGATATGAACTTTTTATTTTATTTGCTTTTCGTTTTATCGTTGACGTTTATCTCCGATAAATTTAATGATAAAAGTTCAGACTTAAAAACAATAAACACGATCAGGCTTAAAATACTTTTAAAACACTCAAATTTCTAAATGATGAATGCTGATGATAGAAATATATTTTTCTTCCAGAATGGGAAATGAATGAAAAACATTGATATTCCATAACAGTAAAACTAAAATCAATAAAGCTGAAACTACGTAAATACAAATAGGATAAAAAAAAAGAGTTTCCTACGAAAAGACACGATACTTTTTCTTCCTTCGAAATAGAGAAAGAAAAAAAAAAAAAAAACAAAAAGAACTGCGATGCTGCTTATGCTTTTTACTATCCAGAACGGATTTTTGGAATAGAAGTAAAATTATTTCCTTCTTTAATTCGAGGAGGAAATTTAAAAGCGGGGAAAGAAAATATTTTTTCTTCTTAAAATTGAGTCGGACAGACGATAAGAACCTTTGTAGCAAGTTGAAAAAAAAAACACTGATTTTGTAAGCCCAGGAATTCTTCTCTCTAAGAATTGAAGTTGTACGCAAATTTTTTTTTATTTGATAAGGTAGATGAAATGCGAAAGAGGATAATCATGTTTTGCCAATGCGAATTTCACGAAATTTCTGAGAAGGGCTTTAGTAAAAAGTGATATTTCTGAAACATTTCAAAGAGACTTATTATTATCTCATCTGTAAATGTTTTCTTCATAAACAAATAATAATATTTTCAGAATTAAGTATAATTGAAATTCGCATAGTCATGAAATATATAAAAGAAAAGATAGGAAAAAATTCATTGTTTTTTCATTGTGAAAATTTTAAAGCAATATACATTCATATTTTTTGACTCATTTGATATAAAAAGTAATCATCGTTTGAAAAAAAAAGTTTACAAGTTTCTCTGCTATAAAATTCTGATTTTTTTTTTTTTATCATGAGTGATTTTAACACTTTCAAGGACTGTAGAAAAACAGGTTATTTCGTTATTTGATACTATTCTGTTGCAAATTTGGTCATAACAGATGATTCTTTTGTATTGAATATTTAATTAGTATTGATTCAGACGAATTGCCGCTTGATGCCGAATTGAAACAATCGTTTGTTTCATAGTTATTGTTGGATTCATTCTCACCGTCACTGTCGTGATAGGGGTCATTTTCTTTACCAGAGGACTTTTCATCTCAGTAACGTACCCAGAAATAACATTTTTTTTTTGGGGGGGGGGGGGCACATCATCATTGCCATGAGAGAAGCAATTTTTTGGCTTGGAATTACCACTCGGTAAGAAAATAAGGAATGCTCGATATCAGTCTTATTTCGTTTATTTAAAATTGTTCAAGGACTGTATCTTTTTTTATCAATTTATAAAAATTACAAAAATAAAGATAATTTAAGAAAAATAATAAAGATACCATGTGAACAAAAATTCCAAACCAGAATTAACGGAATCGAACAACATTGAAAAATGAATAAAAGTAAGTTAATGATTTAAAAAAGTGGACATAATTAATAAATGGTTAAAAGGGGGTGAGTATAATGAAATGGAAAATTCTATACATGTTTGTTTTTACAAAGTTATATTTATTCTCTGTTTTTGTAAAATATTTAAAACTTCTTCACTTACATATGCATTTCAATGTATGCAAAAGAAACATAGTCTATTTAAAAGCGTATTTCAGATGTATGGCATCTTAAGTAGTTTCTTTCATATTTCAAAGTTGAAAACGATCATTCAACACGATCATTGATGTAACAGGCAAAGTGACTAAAAGTTTTAAACTTTGTTTATACTCGGGAAAATATCTACGTTGCATTATTATAAACGTTCTATAGCAGTTCAAGAGAAAGAATACGAGATATCAATATTATTTCGCCTATTTAAAGCTTTTCAAGGACTGATAGAATTTGTTATGCCAGCAATTTTTCTTTCGATATTCTCATCCAAAATACTTAAACTGCTATCTAATACATTTGAAGAATATGTTAATTCAACATTTCTAATTTATTTTCATCTACATGTATGAGATCATTCTCCGGTATGATTAAAATATTTAATGAACTCATAATTGCTTTATGAATCTTTCTTTCAGATATAAAATGACAGCATCCAAGAATTAATTGAAAATTGTCATCTTAAAATAAGATTTGGGGTATTCTGCCGCAATATTTGAATGATGAGTTTGTTTTTTTATAGTCGTGGATCCACAATTCTATAGTCCTCATTTATTATTTGTTGTAAAACACATTCTGATTTAAGGAAAATATAATTAAAAGCCGTCCCTTTTGTTGACTACGAACCCTTGAAGTTCTTTCACATTATTGTCGCACAGTTGAACTGCAGCAATGTGGTCCACTGCCTTAGACTACAAAATCCTAGATAAAAGCCTCGTAGGAGATAATATTTTTTCCATCGAAAATAAAATATTGATAAAACTGGAACTTTTTAAGGAATTTAAAAGAATATAGGCACCAGCAGATACAAATCCTTATCAACTATATTTACAATGATTTCAAGAGCCTGAATTCAAGAACCTATTGAAATGGGTGATTTTCAACTTCCATACTGTTATTTAATGAACACTTTTCTGATTCAAATTCCGATTTAGAATTTTTTTTTCACAAGAGGAAAAATAATTAAAAAGCGACTGCTATTTTCTCTTATTCTTTGGCGAATCGAAAAATAATGAAGAAAAAGATCCAAGAAAATTTTTGGTTATAAAATTATAAACTTAATGATTTGAGCAAAAGAAAATAGATTCCATATTTCTTGACTACTGTTCTTTTTCGAAACCGAGACTACAGCTCGTGGATGATTCAATTTCTCAAAGGGATTTATCCGAAGATCTATTTTATACGTTCACACATAACTGTCTGGAAGAAAAGAATGTCTTCTGTAAATCTTTCCCGAAAAATAGTTGGGGGAGGGGGGACATTTTTTATACGAATGCACCCCCTCTCTTTGTTTGCTTATCAACCTAGAGGTCCATTTTCAAAGATAGCAAAAACTTTTTAATTCTTGTCTCAAGAATTGGTTTAGATAGAATCCTTTTTTCTCTCCATGATGAAAAAGCTTTAAGCATGAGAAGAAAAAAAAGAAAAAGGGTTCATTTTTTTTCTTTTCCATTTTAGAACGTCTATAATAGTATAATAAACAATTTTCATCGAGAAAAAATCTTGAGGGAGGGTGCATATGTTCCTTTGCACACTTTGTGTGCGTCACTGCTGTGCAGTTTCTAAGTGGGACGTTTATTAACAAAAACGTCGAAAATAAATCAACAAAACGAAGTTCTCTTTGGAATTTCTTTTATTTGCACAAGACTTCTTCTTTCCTGAAGAAGTAAGATGGGAAAGAACAAAAGATTATACTTAAAAAAACATTTTTTTTTTGTGAAAAACATCCTTTTTAAATTAATATAACTTAACAATAAAAAACAAAGTAGAAAATCAAAAAATTTGTTATATGATATTCATATGCTATTACATTATTTATTATATTTTCATACCACTCTTAAAGAAATACAATAAGTTATAAGCAAATATTAATGTACAGGTTTTTTCAGTGTTACACAAATCATTATTTTACTGCTTGCGATATTATGAAATACAAAATGAATCAAAATTTACGAAGTGAATGGTATCTTATAGATAATTGTTCCAATTTAAAGATGTATAAATTTTTAAAAGTGTAAAAAAAAACTATTTATAATAAAATTATTATGACTTCTTTATATTTTAAGAAAAAATCTAATTAATATTAATACAAAACACTTTTATGATAAAAGTTTGTCTAAGAATTCATCTGTAAGGCATAAAGGATCTAATTTTGAGCATGCGTATGAAAATTCAGATGAATATGATAAATAGTTTTTGAGAAATGATGCACACTTGCTGAAACTTACGCTAGCTAAAGCCTTTGTTTGAGGAAAATGCAGGTGAAGTTGAAATATAACAACAACAGCAATAGCAAAAAGTTTAAGGACATAAATGTATATTTAAATGCTACAGGAGCTTAAGAACTTGTCTTAGTAAATTTATAGTATTCTATTTCAAATGTTAATAGTATGGCTTTTGAACTCTTGAGTTTTAGAGGATGCTGCGATTAATTGTCTCTTAATAGTCGTATGTAGCCGTGGTAGCCTAATGGTCGTGGATTTGTGGCTGCCATTGTTTTCATTGAGTCGATGGTGGGAGCCCTGAAGATCCACCATGTATCCGGGGCTGATGAACGTTAAATCTAATCGAGGTTCGAAGTCCTCCCGTTGACGTGATGTGGAAGTTTGGAGAGGGAGGTGTCACTCAGGTATCGTCCTAACCACTTGACTGAGGTTCAAAATGACGTGGTCCGTCTCCAATAGCCCTCGTGTTGCATCTCAGTGCGAAGTTAATATTCAATCACTCACTCACTTATAATCACACTTTAGTGACACTTATATGAGTACACTGACATTTCTCTTATTGATTTTAATGCTGAAAGCTGGCATCATATTCAACTTGGCTCAGAGTCGCACCCTTTGCAATAGGAAGATATAAATTCGCTGCAGCTCTAATCGGAGAATACACGCCGACAAGAGGTACATAGCCGCAGTTCTTCCGCGTCCAGTCAACATTGACTGCAATAGAATTTGCAGTGACGTTAATAACTTTTCTTTAAGTAGCAGCTTTCTTCATTGATGTATTTACGAGCACGTCACTTATATCATCTATCTTTTAGTTGATTTAGTAAAATGCCTTCTGAGACATTGTCATTGGTAAACACTTATGCGAGTAAACTATTTCGAGCCCGTGTTATGGTCATAACAGCCTGTCTATCATTCTACTACATTTTTGCTGTCATCATTCAGTTCATAGTAAGTGAATATCTGCTCAACCTTATATATATATATATATATATGAATATTGATGACAGTCCTACAGATGCTTTCTCACTCATTTTTATTTTACCATGGCACACAGAGTAGCAAACACATTTTTCTATATGTGAAAGCAGTAAATTATTATAAACTAATGTGCGTAACCTTGTATATATATATATATATATATATATATAATCTCCGACAAGTATCGTTTTCCAAAGACCACAAACTGTATGAGATCAGTAATTTCTTACCAGCTGCAGTTTTGTTTGGCGATGTGTTTTCAAAGTATATTATATACATATTGAAACACTCCCTGATTTATTGATTGCTCGGTTTATGAGGATTGTGAAACTACACAAAGGCCATAATCTTTAGCACTCTCTAAGAGAAGTCTCAAAGTTAGAAATTGAGTTGCTACTATGCCACTGATTTACAAGATCTTTTTGACATTAAATGTGGTTCTTCTATTAAAACAATTAAGAGAAAGATAAAACGTTTGGAAAATGCTCCGTCGGATGGCAAAAATTTGTATGGATGGGGCACGTTTTAGTTTATTTTCACCTGTATTGTTCTAGTTTTTTCTGAATAACTACATAAATTTTAATTCAATCGTCAATTTCTTGGTACAAAAGTGCTCAGAAAAAAAAAAAAAAAAAAAAAAAAAACCCCTCTAGCATGTATTTTTTCGAAACGTCGAAAATATTGAAGAATTAAAGATCCTGAGATCCTCTAGTTTGAAAATGAAAAAAATCATGATGTTAATCAGTTATGCATTGTAATATTAACTTCTAAAACCGAAATGCCTCGTTATTGTCATTTTTTCATGTATCTAGTTCTTATTATGAAATCAGCTTGAGTTTCAACTTTCGTACGGAATTTCTAGAAATTTCTCAACCATTAAAATTAAAAAATTAACCTTTAATGTTAAATAAGTTTCACAAACATTTGACAATAAATATTTCCACTCAACTTTTCTTACAGATTTTTGAACCAAACGATAAAAAATTTTTTTGGTAACCTAAGGATGTAAAATTATTTGCAAGATGGGTCTTATACTAATTTATACACTGATTGATAGAATGAAGTTTGATTTTATGGGATATAAAATCACAAAGACTATTATCCCCAAAATTATAAATTTTTAATAATGATTTATTTATCACGGGATGTTGAAATAATTGATTGATTGATTCTCTAACATCATATTTAGAAGCAACACGAAGACTAATTGCATTGGTCTTCGAAATTATAAACCTCGGTAGAATGACGAAGACTACAGATGAGTAGGAACCAAGTCGTCAAACTTCCACTTGTTTAATATTCGTTTCTTTTCCCGAGCGTGATGTTTGCAAGTCGTAAAAATATATAAGTCTTTCATAGATGGTGGGATATGAAGATAATGTTATATGAAAAATATGTAATGAAAAGCTTAAAACTCAAAACAATCCCATGCGGTACTCTTTCTTGGATGAAAATATCAGCTAGGATGGAGCCAACGTTCACTTTACAATATCTATATTGTGAAAATTTGGGGTTAAAATTGGTCATTTATCCCTTTCTCATAATTATAAATATCTTTAAAAAATTATACCCGAAGGTTATTTGTATTATGATCACATTTAAATGAATAAGAAACCTGAAATTTAAGACATTTTAATCCCATTTTATTTCAGGGTTTATAAATTTAAGAACCCTACAATTAATTTAAGTAAAAAAATGTATGGAATTTTTAATTCATCTGTTGCAACGACGAGGAATTATTCTTGAAAAAATGGGAAAACCTCTACCTCCATATTTTACTGAAATGAGCTTAATATGATATGAATAAAACTTTTTATGCAAGTTATTTGACTATTGAACACATTATGCTATATAACCTTACTATTTAATACACTGGACTCTAAAAATTAAGGTGGAACCAGATTTTTCGTATCTAATTTGAAAATAGATTAATGTAAAATCTTGAAATTCGGTAGAAATGAACTTTCTGCATCTATTTATTGAGTTATATAATTCTAGCATTGCATTTTATGCATATTTGACAAATAATGACATAACTTTTGTTTTTGCAAACGAGAGAGTTCATTGTTTAACTAGAACACATTGTTTAACTAGAAACTAGCATTTGTGTGGACAAAAATTCACAAAAATATATTTTAATAAGAATTATATTTATCTCTACTTGTTGCTTTGGTAGCATTGATTTTCTATACTATCAAATAAGTTGTCGGAAACTGAATTGATGCCTATTCCAAGAGCAACAATTGTTCCTGTTCATTCAATAATCTTGGGTGCGGAATAAAGTCAACCATTTGTGCGATAAGGTTTCGTATTAAGATCCAGTGATGGATCTGGCCATTGCGTTAGCTCCAAATCTTGATTTTCAGTGTATTGATCAACAAGTCGAGATCGTTGAGCTATGTTATTATTATCTTTTAGGAAGGTAATCAATTACCAAAAGCCCCAGCACATGGAGTTTGTATACGAAAGCTGTATGTTATCTTGATATTTCACACATATGAGATTTCCTTCACGGAGAACATGAAGGTCAGTGTAGCCTCTTGGACGGTTTTGAAACATTTCCACTTCTTCAATAACTATATTTCAACATTGTTAGATTCGTAGAATCAGGGATCTTGTCCTCTCCACTTAAATACACGACTTAATCCACACTACGGAAAAGTATGAAGAGATTTAATGTGCAACATACCTCTTCACGCCGGATCACTTGTGGACCATGATTCAAATCTACCACGAGAGTAAAATATCAACAACAACGAGTTTGCGTCCATGAAACAACAGCTACCGTTGCTGCCATCTTGTCCACCGAACTACCTCGATTTTTTTTAATGCCGATTGTCTGGTCTGTTGATTTTTTTGTAATGATAACTAAAATCAAACAAAATCAGAATAATAGCCTTTGTTACCTATATCCCTTAATTCAATCAATCAGTCAACATTTTTTTTCTCTCGTTATATACTAGTGCTTTTTTCCGCTCAAATGTAGTTGAATGGGTCATGTGAAAAATTATATTCCAAAATATGGCGAATTAAAATAAGTTAAAGCCATTTGACCGAATTTTGGGCGATCTATTGATAGAGTGGGATAAATAGGGAAAAAAATATCTCTCTTCATATATATATCATAATGCAGCATACACGTTTCTTCAGCACAGAGAAGAAAAAAAATAATATTCAGGAAATATTATTTCCCTTCTACTCACCGACTGCAAATCCTATTTTTTGGAATCCCTTATCCCTCTTCTAATGATCAATTCAGTTATAAAAAGGAAATCAGAACATTTTATACAATTTCTTTACGATTAGTTATCGTACTTAAATTATCAAGCAAATTAACAATCATACATACATGGAATTTTACAAAAAAACTATTATGTATGCAAACTTCTAAGCATTTGAAATGAACTTCTTAACTTATTCACTTTACGTTTTATCTTAGATGTTCATCACAGATTTAAATTCATAAATAAAAATTCCTGTTTCAACCTTTAAACACTATTAACCTTAAATGAAATTACGTGTATTTTAAATCCCTCGAGTTTCCAAAAGACGAAATTAATGATAGTTACATATTATTCTTCCACGATATCAAACTAATGAAAGGCGTTGGTATTCTATAACAATAAAACTGAAATCAATATTGATTCAGCTACGTAAATACAAACAGAACACAAAATGAGTTTTCTGAGGAAAAAAACACTACACTTTCTTCCTTCAAAACGGAGAAACCAGAAATGCAATACTGCTTTCGTTGTTTACTATCTAAACAGGAATTTTAGAATAGGAGTGAGATGATTTACTTCTTTATTTCGAGGAGGAATGATAAGAGAGGGGAAAATATTTTTTTCATCTTAAAATTGAGTCGGATGGATGATAAGAATTTTTACGACAAGTTGAAGAATACACTAATATTCTGAAGCTCAGGAATTTTCTTTTCTCTCTCTGTATATATATATATATATATATATATATATACTGGAAGTTCGAAAAAAATTTATAAGATTGATAAAACGCGAAAGAGGATAATCGTGTTTCACTAAAGCGAAGCTAACAGTATTTCTGAGAAGTGTTTTACTATAACTCTGGTGATAGTTTTAAAACATTTCATAGACACCTATCTATTAAGGATAGCTAACTTTTTTTCTCAAGTATCAAGTGTGTCAACGTATTTAATACTATTGTTTAGTGTATTCAGATGATATCTCTGAAATTCAAATAACTATAAAATATGTAAAATAAGAGTTTTGGCATACATGTATTGTTTTCACTTTGTAAAGAGTGTTAAGAAAATGTACATTCACTATTTTGTCTCATTTTATACAGTTATACAGTTAGTAGTCATCTTAAGAAAGGCAGAAATTAATTTGTCCCTTAGATATAAATTCTAATTATTTCACGATGAGCGCCCCTGAGTTATGTTATATGGCATAATTCCATATAAAAGTAATTAAATTTATAAAGTTTTATTTCCTTTATTCTGTTTCAATCAGAAATTAGATGAAACGAAAGGACATTTTTACTCCACACCACAGCCGTAAGATGTGTGCGATACTTCAGTTGAAAACTTATTATCGTAAGTTCCTTACATGTCCAACGTGAGACTAAACGTTAAATGCTCTTCACTTAAAGTATATGAGGATCTTTGGAAGAATGAGAACCGAGCTAATATATTTCGGATACCAATCTGTTTCTATCAAGGCTATGTTTATTTTTGTTATGGCAGTAAAGTAGCATTATTTGTGGTTTGGGTTCACCATCCTGGGCTTGAGCCCGAATACCATTAGAGTTCGCCGTTAAAAATGGGTATTGTTACACAATAAAATGAACTGGATCTCAAAGCCTTCTTCCGGTGTGGTATGGAAGTTATACGTAACAATTTAATTCGTTATCATATATTTAATTACTATTTGTTTTTTTATGAAGTAAATTTTTAATTCACTACTGGTCATTAAAATTACTATCAGGAAGAAAGACAAATAACAAAATGATACTAATCGGACAAATATATTATACTAAAAATAGAAAGTGATTAAATTTTCAAGAATTTTGGAAGTGAAGATCCTGATAAATCAATACCTAGAATAACCACCTCTGGAAGCAATAACAGCTCTTATACGCCTGATAGTTGAATCAAACAGAGATCTGATGGCATGTACAGGTACAGGGGCCCATGCGGATTCAATATTATATCACTCTTCATCGACTGTAGCGGCTGTCGTGTGGTGACAAGTGAGTCGCTCGGCAACCATTGACCAGGCGTTTTTTATTAGTGTGAGATCTGGAGAACGTCCTGGCCAGGGCAGCAGACGAACATTTTCTGCATCAAGGAAGGTCCGTACAATACCTGCAACATGCGATCGTGCATTATACTGCCCAAACGTAGCTTTTCGCAGGACTCGAAGAAAGGGTTGAGATGCGGGCCTTATCAAATTATAAATGTAGCAGTCACTGTTCAAAGTGCCGTCATTGGAAACAAGAGGTGACGTAGACATTTATCCAATGGCACCCAATACCATCACTCTAGATGATGGGCTAGTATGACGATGTCGAATGCACGCTGATTATTGCGTTCTCTACGTGGAAGCGACTATCTTGATGCTGCAAACAGAACCTCGATTCGTCTGAAAAGACGACGTTACACCATTTGTGCGTCCAGGTTCGTCTTTAATCACATCATTGAAGGCGCGCCCCCAGATCTCATATTTTGCTATGAGAACCCATAGAACCCAGAACCCATAGATCTCATATTTTGCTATGATTGACTAATGATGCTATTATTTTGATAAGACTGATAAAGAATTTTGAAAACATTTCAATAATATTCTTATTTAATGACACGCATTGAATAAAAATTACATCCTTATTTTATTGAATACAAAATAAATAATAGAAACCAATTATAATTCTATTCTTGATTTCATTGTGAATCAAGAATACAAACACTGAACGTTCCCTAAAAACTATAACACACTTCTGCTGAAACTTTTAAAAGGAATATTTCACAGCTTAATTACATTGACTTTTAATAAGATCTCAATTTAACAACTCTATGGGGTTTTGGCGATAAACTTGGTCATTTTCAGATACACCTACAAGGATGGGGAGGGGAAAGACCTCACTTTCAGAGCATTCATATCACATTAAATGAAGGTCTTAAGAGTCAGATATAACTAGTAAAATCCTCTATTATTGAAAAGGCATAGCATAAATAGTAATTGAAAATTTGGCAACTTTTTCTGTTAACGTTAAAACTGTAAAATCTTCAAAGAAAAGTGGTATAGTATTTAAATACCAGGAATAATTTAGGCCATGAATTTAAAGTAAAATTTCTCTTTGATAAGATATATTATTTGAATCTTGTATACTGTGTGATAAAAGTTTATTAAAATAAGTTCTATTCTGAACATAAAAATTGTAAATGAAATTCAATAATTTTAGATCGAATTGTAAGCAATTATTATATTTGAATATATTACATACACACACACACACACACACACAACGAAGACGATTATATAAAATTATATAATACATATAATTAAAAACATAATCTATTTCTCAACATGTTTTAAAAAATAACCCACTAAAGAAATAGGACATCGATCTTCTAATTGAGATCTAACTTTTGTAAAAAATAATCTCGTCTTAGGAAAAGTTGTTTCAGATACCTCACTTATTGGCTTAAAGATTATTAATTATCGTAAGCATTTTATTTGAATATGTATCTAGCTTATATTTTGCTGTTGAGAATACACATGTTATTAGCAATGTTTTTTTTAAAAAAAATAATTTTGATTTGTGAGTGTGTGCCAAAGGTACGTGGTTATGATGTTGTATTTTTTTATCTATAAGATAAGTTCCTCTTTCATGGAAAATGTAATTGTATATGTCAGGGGAGTAATGCGCGCTGAATTTTTAGAATCAGCAACAGGAATGATTTCTCGCTTGAACGTACAATTCTTGGCGATTATTTTTGCTAGGACATATATGTGTTCAGTGAGTACCATATATTCTTAGTTTTGATTGCAATTTTATTTGTTTTATTAAACTCCGCAGACTCAAGGTCAACTTTTATGCATAAATTTTAGAATAATTTGTATCAATTGGTCCTAAGTACATGAAAAATACTGAAAAAATGTTAAAAAAATTATTTTAATTCTTATTTTTGAGAAATTAAGTGTCTCTTGGAGGACACATCGGGACAAAGTGACATCATCATGTTAATTTAAAATATTTCATTAATCTTAATTTAATGAGTAGTTTATAATTATTAGCATGATGTAAAATGAGCATGATGTAAAATTTGAATCACGAAATATTCTAGTCCTAACTGTTTGTACTAGAGTCTTTATTTTCCTAAATTTATCATTCCTTTTTTCACTCTCTCTTCATCTTATACTATTACAAAATTATCAAATTTAAGTTGTTTCTTATTGAAAACTCGCTATTTCCAAAAAATGTTGTCTGCGAGTATGGGAGTTATCATTTTTTTTGCCCAATACATTCGAATTCTGGGAAATTTTAAATTAGGCATAATTACAGTGATCACTAAGAGCTGTTTCATTTTATTTTCTAATAGATACAGATTCTTTCCTGTACCCCTTAAGAATCTACATTATATGAATTCAGTTAACAATTAAAGAATATCATTCGGAGCTGAAATATATCCCATAATTATAGTTTTAAATCAAGTGATTTTGATAACTACTAACCTTATGTCTTCTACAGGCGACACTGAAATAACAGCGTTCTAAGTCAGAAGTGAAAAGATTTGAATGAGAAATTAATAATGTTATATATAAACAGCAAATTTAAGGAATTCAACAGTGTGTATAATAATTTCTTATGATACAAATAATAAAAAATATGAGCACTTAGAGATGCGCAAGCGTATAATTTTCTTCCTCTCGGAAAACACCATTTTCATTTTACTATAAATAAGCTTCGAAAGCAAAATGTTCACTAAAAATCATTTTTTTCAGAACTAAAATCTATTAACAAGAAAATTAACTAATTCTGGGTACCAATCCCGCCTCTTGTTTAACTTGGGCCGCATTTTTTGAAAGTGTTGTTTAGTGTCTCCTAGAGACGACGCTGGGACTGAGGAGGTTAAAACATGTAAAACCATTTACACTGTCAAAGAAATTGTTGATTGTGTGGAAAAGTCGCCCAGAGTCCTCAGGAAACATATTATGCAACACACTAGGGGGACTGTCAAAGAGGATGAGTGAATGAGTGATGGTCGAGTTTAATGGCGCAAGAGCCAAATGTGGCTAAGTTGCACCAAACAAGGTAGAGATCTGATCTAGATGTACTAAAAAAGACTAGTTAGCGATAATATTTTTGTGGAGCAATAGTTAAATGTACCATGCTGCACCAAAAGGCTGTAACCTAGACGTTAAAAAGAACTAAAAAAATTGACTGACAAGAAATGTTGAAAGTAGAAATAGATCACTCAGATATCCCGGGGGTGCTTCACCCGTGTTTATTAATAACAATAAACCCTATGAAAATGGAAAAAAAATCACCATAGCGCCTCGGGGGCACATGATGCACGTATCTATCTAAAGAAGGCAAGCCCCCGAGGTTCCTTAATATAATTCCCAAGTGCAGGGGGACCAATTATACCCCCAAATACTGGGTACCCATTTTATTCGCCTCTTACGACATGCATGAGCAACAGTGGGACTATTTTTTCACACTCGGTTATCACACGGGTTTTGTCAAAGGGGATAATAGTATTTATTGCTCTATATCCCATAAAATCAACCAATCACTGCCTAACTAAGGAGATATCTAAAACATTTTACATTATTTGAACTACTCTCTATGAATGTGAAACTCCAACAGTACAATTACTAAAGCATATAATATCTATACAAGTATATCTACTGTTTCAAAAGAGGAGCTTGAACCTAAGAAATCCTTTCTCTAGCACTTGCAATCTCTCGTAAAATAGACTTGTACAGATGATAAAATGTTACGTATATTAGTTATTGAAGTCAATACCTTAATTTTAATCTGATGATGATTATTTGAATCGGAAAAAAGGTGTAAATAAATAACAACTTAAAAAGAATTACCTCAAAATCAAGTTTCCGAAATTTTTAAATGTGTCCCATTGAATCAAAATATCATTTTTTTTTTTTAAAATCCAAAATTGGTGATTAAATAAAACTTATTTTCAAATTGATAGAGTGCAATGCCAAACCACTGCAAACTATTTAATCTAGCAGGAATTTTTCTAATTAAATAAATTAACATAAGAGCACAAGAAAATTATTTTCGAATACAAAATTTACGCGATATAAGATAGACCAGGTAAGCATTTTGACTAGTTGTACCCTAAATAATCTATCAAATATTAATATAATATATTTCAGTATACCAACAGCAGTTTTTCTTCAAAATTAATAAAAAAATTAGATATAATTTTTACATTAAAATGATTTTAACGTATGGAGTTTAAATATAATTGCATTTATAGTCATAATAATAATAAAAAAAAATACGCATAGAGAAAACATTACAACTGTCTCTACATTTGAAATTTATTTAGAAATTACATCCAACATAACCAAATCACGAATTTACTGGAGAGACTTCAGAATGTAAAATAAATAGAAAATTTCTATAAGAGTTCAGTAACTTATGGCATAAAATTCGTGTAGCAGTCAAACAAAATACACAAAAAATTTGAATTGTCATACTTAAAAATACGAATATACAGTTCAAATCGAGGAGTCCTTGAATGTCTAAAGAAATGACAAAAATTAAAATAATACTGTCTATAAATTTACAAACATACACCTAGTCTTTTTCATGAATAAGCAAATGGTTTCTTAAATGAACACTTTCGGAGAAACCCTTGTTGTATATTTTAAAAAAAATGTGAGACATTTCCTTGGTATGAACACGCACGTGTCTTCTTAATGTACAACGTTCAGAAAAAGTCTTGTTGCATATTTCACAAACGTAAGGCTTTTCTTTGGTATGAATAC
>BMAW01097975.1:0-31262 GCA_019974015.1 Nephila pilipes | reverse complement strand
CGAGAGAAAGTCTTGTTGCAAATTTCACAAATGTGAGACTTTTCATTTCTATGATTACGCAAAGGTATTCTTAAATCCCCACCGCGAGAGAAATTCCTGTTACGTATTTCACAAGCGTAAGACTTTTCCTTAGTATGGATACGCAAGTGGGTTTTTAAATTTCCACTTAGAGAGAAGGCCTTGTTGCATATTTTACAAACATAAGGCTTTTCATTAGTATGGATACGTGAGTGGTTTCTTAAATTACCACTTATAGAGAAAGCCGTGTTGCATATTTCACAAACGTAAGGCTTTTCCTTGATATGAACACGCATGTGTCTTCTTAATGTACAACGTTCAGAAATAGCCTTGTTGCTTATTTCACAAACGTAAGGCTTTTCTTTGGTATGGATACGCAAATGTCTTCTTAAATAATCACTACGAGAGAAAGTCTTGTTGCATATTTCACAAATGTGAGGTTTTTCATTGTTATGGATACGTGAGTGGTTTCTTAAATTACCACTTCGAGAGAAAGCTTTGTTGCATATTTCACAAATGTAAGGCTTTTCCTTGGTATGGGTTCGTAAATGTGTTCTTAAATTATCACTCCGAGAGAAAGTCTTGTTGCATATTTCACAAATGTGAGGCTTTTCATTGTTATGAATACGCAAATGTCTTCCTAAATTACCACTTAGAGAGAAGCGCTTATTGCATATTTCACAAACATACGGAGTTTGTTTGGCATGAATACGTAAATGGATCTTTAACTGGCTATTTTGAGAGAATGCCTTGTTACAGAAATCACATGTATAAGACGTATTTAAATTAGATGAAAAAAGAAGTGCTTTGTTGCATCTTTTACTCAAATAGCCTTTTTCATTCATGTCCATTTCTAAAAAAGGAATTCATCAATGTTATAGCGAACAAAATAATCCTGTTTGTGAATCTGGTTTTATATAGTTTCACTTGAAATGAAATATTACTTATCTTCTTTTTGGGTTTGAGTAACTATTATTTGGCTTCGAGATAGCATTCATATAAAATCAAGGAAAATTTAAAATACATGTATGTAATAGGCACTGGATTCAAATTCTCGAATTTTTAAAACATGATTAATCATTTTAAAATAGACTGAAGGTGTCCCGAAATGTATATCAGAACGAAACGTGAATACCGTTTTGGAGGACTTTCCAAAGGGCGTGTAGACTGAGTTATATTACACAAAACAAAAAGCTGTTGAAAAGCACGACATAAAAGAACGGCCTTCATATTTTATGGTTTGTTAATTAAAAGGTTTGTTCTACGTTTACAAATTATAGAATACTTAGAGGAAAGACAGTGCCTTTTTATAGACACTTCCTTTAGGGGATTTTTTTTGTGTTAGTTTCTGAATGAAATTTTCCTTCTACAGAAAAGTTTGTTGTTTAATAATCGTCAAAGAATTCTTTTAAAATACCCTGTCACTACTTCATATGTTTGAAGTTATACAGTATTATATGCGTTAAAGTTTTCCTCGAGTACAGTGAATGAATTCACAACCCATTTCAAAGAATATAATCCCCATTCAAATTATTTTCGAAATTGATGAACTTTTTAAACCTATGGAAAAAGTGCTTGAGGTTGAGACATTCGATACATTGGTGAATAAAAAGTCGTATCTTTTTTAAATCAATAAATAAGGGTGAAGGAAGAAATATTAGAGGATAATTAGAAAATTCATTGATGTATTTGTTAACATCTTCGGTATAGTTCAATTTGAAGAGATAATGGTGAAAAGGTATGCTTGCATTATGCGTTTGATGGTATTTGATTGATTGTTTCCCCACCTGAATTTTTTTTTTACCGCTTTAACAGAGCCTTTGTCGAGAGATAGCGTCAGGTGTTTTTACAATCCATTCGTTGGTTTCAGTCCTGATGTATCAGTACATGTACATGTATCAGTAGTTTCATCAGTACTGATACATGTGAAAACTGTCGAGACACTAAACCGTCGAAATGATGAGAAGTTCGGAAAGGGAGGTGTTAGTTAAGGTGTTGTCGTCGTCACTTGACGAGGTTTAAAATTCGCCTTTTCATCGCCGAAAATCCTTGTTTTGTTTCAAATGCGTCCTATTTAACAATTAATAAATCCATTACCTTGTAATATTAAGTAAGACAGAAACGATTTTCTTCAGTAAAAATCCCTACTATGTTTGTATAAAAAAATCAGTAGGCTGA
Source organism: Nephila pilipes (assembly GCA_019974015.1). Taxonomy (NCBI): domain Eukaryota; kingdom Metazoa; phylum Arthropoda; class Arachnida; order Araneae; family Nephilidae; genus Nephila; species Nephila pilipes. Next base: position 29,066 of record BMAW01097975.1, on the reverse strand, counting down.
TGCAAGTTAAATCTAGTCGAGGCCACTAGTCCTCTCACTGAACCTGTGTGAATATTTGAGGAGGGAGATGGCAATTCAGATTTCGTCCACGTCACTTGACCAAGGTTCAAAATTAAGAAGTCCGTCTCCAATAACCATCATGTAGCTTCTCAGTGCGACATTAATAAACAACGTATCACGCTACGATAGCTTCTAAAAAGCAGCAGTTTCAATTTCCATATGATACGCGAATATATTCATACAGATAACATGATCCATAATATATATATATTTGATGAAAATAAAACAAAACCTATTAGAAAATTTATCAGTAAAGAATACTTAGCATAAATTAGTAAAAATGCTAATTTTCTTAATGTTTCCTTATATATCTTACTTTAAATAGCTTAATGTTTTTCACATTTGTTAATAAGAAAACCCCTAATGTAAAAAAAAAAATATCTCGGGAAAAAATATTTGATTTCACACAGTAGGCATTCCGTTTCTCATATTATGAGACAGAAGCGCACCACGAGATTTACTATACACTGAAATGGAGATCTGTAAGAGAGTATATGAGGAAAGGAAGAAATGAAAAATGATGAAGGGGAGAAATTTGATTTCTTCCAAGTAACAGTCAACTAATTTGAAAAACTTCAATTCTATTAAGTACGAACTGAATTAAAAAAGACCAATTTCTTTTGAATTGAAAATTTCAATCTTAAAGCATTAGAATATCACAAAATTCGTCTCAAAACTGTGTGTGTGTAGAAAAGAAATTGTTAGTTTGAGTAGAATAACAACTTTGTGTTAATTCCACCGATGGTGCATCGTATTGTACTTTTAACTAAATTGAAAAGTCTTGGATTCCTTGCCATCCAAAAATTATTCAATTGATTAAAATTCTTAAGCAATGGTAGTGAAATGTGGAATCGAAGATATGGAAACTTATTCCGTGTTATAAAAATATAATGTATGAATAAGTATTATTTGTTTGAAAGGTTTCATTTTGAGAGAGCATGTATGTAGTCCCATATGAAAAATAGGTCATTGCACTTTCTAGTAATATAAACTTTAAAATTTATGAAAAGTTTTCATTCGCTGAATTCAAACAAAATGTTAAATATATTATTAATTTCATTAATATGGTGTTATTTACAAAAGTGGAAAATTAAAATTATTACTTAATCCTCTGTTGTTTTACTTACAAGGGCCATTTCCTTAGAAATTCTAAGACATTGCGCTCGAATCCTCGAAAATAGTTTGTTTTTAGCAAGCACCATGACTCCCTAGACAGCTATTTAAGTCTCAGTTGGTCGTATCCGTGATCATGACGCCTTCCGGACATCAAAAATTCTTCGTCTTAACTTTTAAACCTGATGAAATCATACTCGCCTTCTTCGGAGCAGATTCAGCGAAAGCAACCCATTGTTTTGATGGATGATGGTTTCCAGTGTTTAATGATGAAACCATTCATCACCGATGGTGACAAATCAACGCAAAAAATACCAACAACTCGATACGCAAACAATCGAATTTTGGTTTTGCAGAAAATGACTAATAAATCAAATCTAACATATATATATATATATATATATAAAATTTGTTTCGCCACCGCTTAATAGATGGTAAGAACAATTTTCTGTACGAATCACATCTGTCTTCAAATGCAAATGGATATTGAATCCCTCTCGTATCTTGTGGTTCGCAACGGTTTAAGATTTAAATTTTACTTCCGGAACTATTCAGAAACAAAAAAAAAATTATAAGAGTTATCAAATAAAAGTAATTAATCAGAAAATAAATGTCACGCATTAATTAGCTTAAATCTGATTCTCAGAGAAATATTGCTAATGCTAACTTAATTATTTACCATTGTTTATTCATGTATATAATTAGATAAGCAAATCATGTTAAAAGACCTGAAAAGAAAAGTATGTTCGAAGTCTTTATCATTGAATTATTGAGAGAATTCCAGTGAATTTTTCCGACTCTTTTCGAAATCCATATCTACAAAAGTGATATGAATTTTCTTATATATTAAATAATGTTATTATACAATAAAACTTAATATTTCTGAAAAAAAATCTAAAAAAAAATATTGATCAAAGAATACGGATATTTTAAAGGATGAACGCATCATTTTTCTGTAAAAACTTAATATGTATAATTCATTTTAATAATTGAAATTTGATCCTTAAATTAGAGTTTCTCTTTTCATTTCATGTTATACTGCATAGTATCTATTTAGTTTGATTTTATTAACGTTTCACTAGAAACAACACGAGGACTATTGAAAAAGGATCTCGTAATTTTGAGGCTCGGTCAAATGACGAGGACGACACCTGAGCAAGCACCCTCTTTCTTGACTTCCACATCCCGCCAAACGAAGGACTTTGGGCCTCGACAGATTTAACATGCATCAGCCCCGATTACACGGCGGAACTTTTGTGACATCAAAGCTCGAACCCGTGACTCGACTAAAACGGCCGGCCACCAGTCCGCGACTATGACCAATAGGCTCCCGCAGCCACATAGTGTATGTAACTTACAAGAAGGTAATAAGAAGTAAAAACAACATGTACAGAATGTAATTTTCTCTAATTAAATATTTTACCATAAGAGCGCAAGAAAATTATATACGATTATAAAATTTACCCGATTTAAGATAGATCAGTTTATCTACAGCACTTTTTATTCAAAATTAATTAAAAAATTTACATATGATTTTTACGTATTGAGTTTAAATACAATTGCATTTCTAGAAGTAATAATATAAGAAAAAATAATTACGCAAAGAGAAAACATTAGAAATGTCTCTACATTTGAAATTTATTTAAAAATTACATCCATGATTATTAAATCACGAATTTACTGGAGAGTCTTGAGGATGTAAGACACAAAGAAAATTTCTGTCATAATCTAGTAACTAATGACATATAATTTGTGAAGCAGTCAAACAAAATACAAAAAAATTTGAATATTTTTACTTAGAAATACGAATATACAGTTCAAATCGAGGAGTATTTGAATGACTAAAGAAATGACAAAAATTTAAAATAATAATGTCTAAAAATTTACAAACATACTCCTATTTTTTTTTCAAGAATTAGCAAACGGTTTCTTAAATGAACACTTTCGGAGAAATCTATGTTGCGTATTTTCAAACGCGAGGCATTTCCTTGTTATGAACGCGCAAATGTCTTCTTAAATTTCCACTTAGAGAAAAAGTCTTGTTGCATATTTCACAAATGTAAGGCTTTCCTTCAGTGTGGATGCGCAAATGTTTTCTTAAATTACGATTTTGAGAGAAGTGTTTGTTGCATATTTTACAAGCATAAGGTGTTTTTTTGGTAAGAATACGTAAATGGATCTTTAGCTGGCTATTTTGAGAGAAAGCCTTTTTACAGAATTCACATATCTAAGGCTTATTTAAAGCAGAAGGAAAAAGAAATGCTTTGTTGCTTTTTTTTTTTTCAAATTGTGTTTTTCATTTATGTTCTTTTAAAACAAATGATTTTTTTGATGTAATATTTATTTTAAAAGCGGAATTATTTTACTCCTCATCATTTACATAAAATGAAATCCTATTTGGATTATTATAGTTTTACTTGAAAAATTAAATAATTACTATCTTCTTTTCGGTTTGACACTCAATTAATTGGCTTCGAGACAGCTTTCATGTAAGACTACAGTAAAATTTAAAATACGTATATGTATAATAGGCAATGAACTAGAATTCACGTTTTTTCAAAATATAATTATTCAAATTAGAATAAATGGTCCTGAAATGTATTTGGAAAGAAACATGAAAACCATCTTGGGGGATATTTAATAATATTTGTATATTTTTTTTATAAATAAATGTTCTTAATATTTCATAATTTCTAAGCCTGTTTTTTTTAATGGGTTGGTTATTAATGTCGTTAATAAGAAAAATCGCGAAGACTATTGGCAACAGATCCATAAATTGGAAACTAGGTCGAGCGATGAGGATATCATCTGAACTGGTATCCTCCTATGCAAAATTCTTCACTACATTATTGGTATTTTTTCTAAGTCAATAACTAAAAAATTTATTCCTCAATATCTTAAAGTGGCTTTGATTATATATATATATGTAGGATTTTCCATCCAATTATTATTAAGCAATTAATTTTATTTTTTCAATCTACTGTAAAACCAGTTCCTCCGATACTCAATAGATGTCGCCACGATTCAAGAGTCATGTGATAAGCTCATGCAGCGCCACCTATCCCAGAACAAAACTGAGTGAAGCTCGTTTTCGCGCTCTCTTCTCTCTTTTGCCGCCACTTTCTCCTCTTCTCTTCTCCTTCGCTACACGCGTCGGAAGTAAACTTAAAACGCCCAAGCGCGTTCCAGTGCCCATCGCCAATATGGGTTAAATGAGGCAGCCATCTATCCGTCTCGGAAGAACTGTTTACTACCTGTATATTTATCATAGTGTAGATACTTTTCATTCTTTATCTCTCTCAATAAACGAGTAAAGCTACTGCAAGCTTCATCCTTGAATATCATCAACAACATTACATGGAATCCGAAATTACCCCCCTAGACAACCAGCCCATTGCGTAAGAGCAAACCATCGTAGATTCGGGATGAACAATCTCCTTCACCCCAGTTTCTACATATATATATATATTCATATCATTGGAGATATATGTAGATATCTTTGCCATAAAATGAAAATTGATTTGAATATTGATGAAAAATATATTACAGAATATTGTACCTTTCTCTTTATGAATAAATCATTTAATAAAATTAATTTTTCTGGTGTGTTTCAAAAACACATGGCTCTATTTCCGATTAAAAATATCAGAATAAAAAGAGCTTTTAAGGACAATAAAAGCTTGGTAGATTTATTTATAATTACAACAATATTTCAGAATCACAAACGCCACAAGTGTGTAGATGCAAAGATTACAAACAATATGTTGATTCATTCCATCAACATGGTGTTACGGGAAACATGAACATCGTTAGTAGCGATTTATTGAGAGAATTCATGAATAAAGGAAGTGGATTCAGGCTCATGATTACTAATAGTAATCTTGTAGTAAGAAAAAAAAAATTACTATTGATTTTGACAATTTTATTCTTAAGGTTGTAATTAAATATGGTTTGCCAATTGAGGCATTTGACGAATTTGTGTTTTGAATAAAATTCTGTATTTGAATTTTAAATTGGAAAGGGAAATTACAATTAAAGATCTAAAACTTGTTATAAATGATTTGCAGAAGGATTTTGTTATCGTTTATGTTGATAAGGTTCCTGCAAATTATGCAATTATTTGCAAATTTTACTAACATAAATTATTGAGTGAACATGTAATGAATAATAATGCTTTCCAGTTATCCAAATATAGTAACAAAGAAATAAATAATCATCTTTTGGCATTCAATAAGAAGTTGGGTTTACATCTTACAAAAATTAAATTTCCATATATTTTCTTAACGCCAAAATTTCACAAAAATCCTTTCAAATTTCGAAGTATTACGAATGGATATAACACCTATATCACTAAATCTGACAAACCTTTACAATCCATTCTTCAAAAATCTATTGATAATATTGAAAAAACTGCTATTATTAACAATAGTTTTGAAATTGTCTAGAACAAGAAGGAACGAGAGGTATACATGGGTATGATTTTGAAGACCTTTTTAACTCAATAGATATTCAAGATTTAATTAAAGTTCTTGCAATTTTATACGATAAATATCATTTTAATCAAACAATAAAACGTGAAAAATTCAATACTCTTATTAAACTTGTATTACAAGAGAATTTTATAGTTTTTGGTCAAAATCTCTATAAGCAAATTCAGGGTCTCCCTCAGGTAGGTCCAGCTAGTAATTGTCTGGCCAATTTTTATTTACATTTTTATGAATTACAACAGATTGATAATGATTCTTACTTTCTTTATCGTTACATAGATGATTTAATTATTTTAAGTAAAACTGAGGAATTTAAACCAAATGTTTCGTTTTACCCTAATTATCTCAAATTATTAAAAACTAATCTTAATTCTAATATAGTAGAATTTCTGGATCTTGATTCGCAAATTGTTGACAATAGACTAATTAGTAATATTTATAATAAAAGAGAAAGATTCGAATTCCGTGTAATCAAAATTCCCTTTTGGAACAGTAATCTACACAGATCTATTTATAGGAATATTTTATTAAACTTTTTATTACGTAATAACATATTAACCACACATAAAATAGACAAGTTTAATAATATTAAAAAATTCTTCAGCAACTGTTTAGATCATGATTATCCAATAAATTTCTTAAATACTTATATACATCACAAATATATTAAAGATCTTTGCGAATCGTGATCCATTTTCAAATCCACCACACAACAATAGGTCTACAAAGTCGGCTTGTTAGTGGTCTAGCCGTGAAGAATTTATTTATTTATTTACTTTTACACAGCTTACATTTTTACTCACTCTCTGGACCATTATACTCCTTTACCATACAACGTATTACCAACCAATAGTTTGCATCCTTTTACACTTTATTACCAATCAAACAATGATTTAGATCTTTTTTCAATTTATATGGTGATGACGTGTTATATTTTTTTTCATTTTGAGTATTAGATATCCATCTTGAAGCTTAAAGAATATTCTGTCATACTACTCACATATTTGAATCTTCATTTCTTTGAATTTTTGTAAGTAATTTTTATATTTTGATTTGTTGATAATTTTTAGAATTATAGATTTTATTTTTGTAGATTTAATCGCTGAACTTTTTTGCATCTGTTAATCATTCAACTCTTTTGTAATTGGGATTTCCCAATTCAGCCTACCAAGTCGCAAAGGGGGAAGGTCGGTACCTTTAAACTAGTTTAACCCCGCTTATTCGGTCCTCAGCCCAAAATTGCTTTTTGACTTGCTGGGTTCCATATTTTCATTTATTTTTTCTTTCATTTTTACATTTCTTTCTGGATTTTTGTCTTTTTAAATATTTTAAATTATTCTTATATATATATATATATATATATATATAAACATATTTAGCTATTGTGAGTTTTACGCACTTTCTGAGAAGTGATTCAGTGAATGGTTATTTTTTAGACTTTTCACAGAGATGTATTAAGGGTAGCTAGCCACTAGAATGCAAATTACTTCACCGCAAACAAATAATAGTATTACAGAATTGAAATGAGATTCGAACAGTTATAAAATATTTAAAATCAAAAGTTGGAGTACATGTGCCATTTTTATATAGTAAATAGTTTCAAGCAATGTATTTTCATTTTTTTTGCTCGTTTTACTCAGGTTAGCATTCATCTTTAGAAAAAAAAAGAGATTTTTAGCCTCTGGGTTTTAAAATCCTATTAATTTATGATGAGTGCTAGTAAGCTATGAATATGAGGATCGTTCGATAAGTTCATAGAAATTCCAAGAGATTGTGCTCGTAGCACCGAAAATGGTTTGTTTTTAGAAAGTATTAGACAGTCGTCTAAGTCACAGTTACTCGTATTCATGATCTAGACGCCTTTTGCATCTCAAAAATTCTTTGTCATAACTTTTCGGCCAATGAGACCATCCTCGCCGTTTTTTGGAAAAAAATTCTTCAGAAGCAACCCGATGTTTTGATTTTTACTTGATTTCCGTTGCATATTGATGCATCCAGGTCTCACCGACTGTAACAATTCGACGCGGTAGCAATTAAAGTTTGATTTGGAAGCAAATGACTACCCAATCTCTCTCTCAAAACTATCTTACAAATCATTGTCAAATTTGTTTCGGCTCGGCTTAACAGATGGCAGCACCCATTGGTAATAACAATATACCTTAATGATGCCAGCTGCTTTCAAATGCAGTAACCTTTTGAGCCACCTTCGTAGTAATTCTTGACATAAAGAAGCAATCAGAAATTTGGAGGTTTAAGCCCTATGGAGGTAGCTTTATTATGTTTTGTGAGTACAAAACGACAAAAGATATTTAAATAATTTTAGAAAAAAGAAAGAAATTTAGCATTTAAGGAATCTACAGTTAACAAAATGGACTACTTGTCTTAAGGGAAAATGTTATCCCTAACATTGTAAAATTAGAACTGTTATGAAGTTAGTTCTTCCAACAAGATAATACCAAACACGTAAAAATTGTGAAAAAATGACTACAATATCAGGCGTATAAGGCTTTGAAAAATCATTTTGAATACGAAACCGCTGAAAGAACTATCATGGAAGAATTGCAAAAAAAAAAAAAAAAAAATGCAACATTATCATTTGATTTGAATTCCGAGCTTGATTTCTGGTGCATAATGATGAATCCAGGTCTCACCAACGGTGACAACTCGACGTAAAATGACGTCGACAACTAGACTCGGCAGCAATCAAATTTTGATTTGGTTGCCAATGACTACCAAAGGAAAACTAATTTATGAATCAGTGTAAACTTTGTTTCGGCATCGTTTAACAGACGGCTGCATCCAAAGGTAACAGCGAAGTACCTTAATGATGTTATCTGTCTTTAAATGCAAGTACTTTTTGAATCCTTCCTCGTGATATGGTATAAGAATGGATGAAAAGAATTAAAACAGTCAAATTTTTGATTTCTGTTTGAATGTTTTGTTCTATTGAATTAAAAGAAACCCAAGGACTACATTACTTCATATCATGGTCACATGATGAGAACAATACTAACTATCACAGGTTCCTTACCCGAACGATATAATACTAATCGTTCTTCATCCAAAATATACGGCGATCTTTGGAAGAGAAAGACCCGGACTCATACATTTCGGATACGAGCATATTAGCATCAATACAATGTGAGCCCTTGTAATAGTGAAAAAATAGCATAGTTTGGGATTTGGGTGCACACACTATTTTCACAGGATTTGGGTTTCACAGGATTGCGCTTAATACCACTAGAGTTCGCCGTTGAAGAAAATGGGAATTCATGCATATTAAAATGAAGTGTATCTCCAGTATCGCGTGGAAGAGTGGCCGCGGTAGCCTAACGGTCATGGTTTCAGACTCGTGGCCGGCGGTTTTCGTTGAGTCACCAAAGGCCCGCGATGTAGCCGGGTCTGATGCACGTTAACTCTGTCGGGGTCCAAAGTCCTCCCCTTTGCGTGGTGTGGATGTTAGGAGAGGGAGTGCCAGCTCAGGTTTCGTCCTCGTCACTTGACCGAGGTTCAAAATTACGAGGTCCATCACCAATAGCCCTTGTGTTGACCCTAGTGTGATGTTAATAAAACTTAACTAAACTAAAAATCGCGTGGAAGACCAAGAGTTCATTTCGTTACTATATATTGAATTAAACTTTTTTGTTGAAGAAAATTTTTAAGATATAATTAATTTCTTTTTAAAACTTAAATCCCAATTTTCCTATGTATCAAGCTTAAAAACTCTCATGTCAGCACTTAGGTTAATGAGAATAATTCTTAAAAAATTTTCGAACAAGTTAGCTTTCAATGTTCTCGTGATTATCAATCAACCTAAAAATGATTCAAAAGTTTATTCTGAATCAACTTAAGTGACCTTTCCAGTTTCACATTATTTATCTGTTACGAATGTCTAATAAATTCTTAGAAATTCTTTAAATATTACCAAGTAGACTAATTATTTTCAATTAATTACTTCGCGTGTACTTCAGTTTCGATGTTACATTAACTTTTATTCGTTTATTTCTAAACAGTGAAACTGAAAAAGAAATTAAATATGTAAACATTCTCATTGGGAGAGGAAAAATCAATCTTGCTTTTGTATAAAAATTTATTAGTAGTAATCTGAATTCTCGTCAATTTTTCATACATTTTAGTAGTATTTTATCGCATTATTAATTATTGATGGATGAGCGCAATTTTTTTTATTTAAAAAAAAACAGTTTGAAATACATAAAGAATTTAGCCAATCTTTTAAAAAAAGGACCAAAATAATATACATGAAACTAATGTAAGCTTCGCACAAGTATCTCAACATTTTCATACGTTCACCTTCCATTGATACTAAAAAAAAATATCTTTTGCTCTGCAAGATTTAGATTTGAGACTAAAACAGAAATAAAATTTACATTATGTTAATCAAATCTGTTCGCTATGTATGAACAATGTAAATACAAAAATATTCGACACAAAATTATACAATATATGACTCCTTTCAATACTATATCAACTACATCTAAAGTATATCGCATATTCTCATTTTCGGATTTGTCATCCCTATCCCTGGAAATGCTTTATTTATGAAAAACTTTTTATAAAAGTAAAAAATCTTAAGCACTTCTTTTCTCAAAAGCTATTATATTTTAAAAATATTAGGAATTTTTTCTTACAAAACTGTGTTAAGTGGCCGATGCTTATTTAGCTAGGCAAACTATTTAATATTTGATTTGTGACTTTATTTAATTATCTAGATTTATGAATTAGGATTCAAGGTAAGATAATAAATACTGTAATTTATTTACAAGTTACTTTAACCATACAAAGCCTACTTTTCCAAGTCTTGAAAACAGGCTTTGAGAATCGTCTTAATTTAGCCTCATATTCGTCTAATTTGAACTTATTTCTACCTTAGCTAAGTTTGGGTATCATTAAAAAGATGAGGGAAAAGAATATTTTTTTCTTCTTCTATTCTTCAAAGGATTTTACATTTTACTTTTGCCAATTAATTCAACTTATATTTATTTTTTTCCCCTCTGGGTTTCGTCAAAAAAAAAAAAAAAAAAAATGTACTTATTTTCATTGCAGAGTATAAATAAAATAAAATAAACGTGTTTTGCACATGTCTCTGGATTTCCTTATGCTTATAAAATCTAATTACAAAAAGTAAATTAATTATTTTCTGAAGTTAAGTTCATATTTTTCGAAGATAAGACATATGGTATATATTTTTATACCGTGCTTTTGTTTACCCTTACTTTGCTTTTGTTTATGCAATGGTATGAATTGATGGCCGATGGCAATGACCTAATATTTCTTTCAATGGAGGAAAAAAAATTTTAAAACTTTCATAGAACTTTAAATAAATTGAAAATCCATTTAAATTCTTAACATTTTTGAGATTTTTTAAAAATATTATCTTTTGAATAAAAATATGCAAATTATTTTTGGAATTTTTAGTATTAATTATTTATGAAAAAAATACTATTGTAATTTTTTAAATTGATAAATGGTATCTAAAATCTTTTCAATCTTTGTTTGAAGGGTGTGCATTTAATCCAATTTCAGATTGGTAACAAATGTCTAAAAGTAGTTCCATCTCTATTCATCATGTACTCAGGAGCTCCGAAAATAGCGCACCAAGAAGGAAGCGAGCTGCAATCCTGAAAATTTGCAAAGTAGTTGAATGATTTCAGGTATGAAACTGTTCCCAGTTTGGTGCTAATGCGTGGGACCACATATCCTGCACTGGTGCTTCAATCAGGAAATGGGTCCAATATAAATCGGCGAATAGCGGAAGATTCATAAAAGTAATGATCACATTCTGACTCTGAGAGGACTTTACCTAAGCGAAGATTTCCAAATACACATATGAGAAGACATTTCTCATAGTTAATCGAGTTAGAGAGGAACCTGATCATCGGCATGAAAACAGCAGACTGGTCGGTGCGCCGTGTTGCTCGCCAGATAGATAGTCCAGACTGTGACGTCTGAACATGTTAGGAGTATTGGACACGAGATGGTATCCACATGCGGAGAACCGGGTCACAAAACGAAGCGAGAAGATCGAAGGGTCGAGCGAAAAGCGCTCCTGGACCACAAAGAGACTCGTTCCACGATACAATCATTTGTAGGGCAGTCAGTTATTCCACAAACCCTTTCCAGACGCCTTGAAGGAGAGAATCTGGTCCAAGGGCCCTTTTCGTGTACTGGCTTTAACATCGAAATATCGTCTGCATTGGTGTCAAGGCGGAGCAACGTGGAACGTCCCATATTAATAAAATGTGATGTTTAGTGTTGAATCCAGGTTCGATTTGGGGACAGAAATTAACCGAGCGCGGGTGTGGGGACGTCCTGCTGAATGGTACAATTCCACCCAATGGTACAATTCCACCCACGACACACTGTCCGTAAAGCAGGTGTAATGGTCTGGGAGACTACAGCCTATGACAGCCGGTCCACTCTAATTGTGGTACGTATAACGTAATTGGGCCTGTGTTATTTGATGATGTTCTTCGATTCCCCATGGAATTATTCCTAAATGGTCCTCCAGGTGCAACTTTTCAGCAAGATAATGCTTGTTTGTATACAGCTCGAGAAGCTCAAGGATTTCTACGTCACTTTCAGACTCTTCGATGGATGGTCTGCTCCAGGGACTTGTTCCCTAAGGAGCATTTGTGATACCAACTGAAACGCCAGGGGCCCTTGTATTATTCTGTATATGATTTGGAGATGGTTGTTAAAGATTAGTGGGTCCATCTGCCTCAGGACAACTTCTGACGTCTAATCAACTCAATGCCGGACTGGTGTTGCGGCATGTATTGCAGCATGAGAAGGTTAGACACCTTATTGAAGTTGCACTGTATTTGTCTAACTGTACACACTGTATTTGTTTAATTGTGTTGATTTTAAGATCAAGGGAATCTCTCATCTGTATTAATTACGTGTATTAATTTTCATATCAATTGAAAGTTTCTTTCTTGGTGCGCCATTGTAAATATTCCTGAGTGTATTAGTATAATTAAAATTTTCAGGCAAAAAATTTAAAAGTATTACGTAAAAGAAGATTTCTTATAAAAATATTTCCTTTAATCAATTTTTAAATTTCCAGGATATCTTTCCATAATTTTATCGTATTCGCATAAAACTGAGCAGAAATAAATGTTAGTATCAAAATAGCATAAGATGGACATAATTCAAAAAATATTTGTTCTGAAGAAATAAAACTTTATGATTAAAATTTGGTTCGAGGTAGTTGTTGTAGCTTGTGTTGGCCACACATACAACTAAAAGAGTTGGTGGACACAAATATTACAAGCAATACCTTAATATTTTCGAATGATAGGGTTTCATACACTATCGTATATAACCCATATCTGCATGTAATAGTTAAATTAATTGCATATACTTTGAATCATTAAATTCAGCATTTTAATCTTCTAAATACAATAGTAATTGGATGAAAATATTTTCTTTCATTCATTTCCGTAGAATATCATACCCAAATACTCACAAAGTCTTCACGTAGGCGTATATAAGAGATAAATTTAGTCCTTCTCATTTGTGAAGAAAATTTAATTGTAGCATCAGATTATTGGAAAACTTAATATTGTTTCTTATATTGATATATATTTCATTAATAAGAGGTTCAAAATTTCCGAAATTCAGAAATTAAGCTTAATTACTTAGGATTTTAACGCTGTTAAATACTTGATTGATTGATTATTTATTAATGTACCACTTAGGAGCAACATGAGGGCATTTCGTGATGAATCTCGTAGTTTTAAAACTCGGTCAAGTGACAAGGACGGCTCCTGAGCTGGCACCTCCATCTCTTAACATTCACAATACGCCTACCAGAGGATTTATGTATAACGTGCATCAACGTGTCTCTCGACGTGTCTTAAGTGGAAACAGAGCTTGAACCTACGACTCAAAGAAAACAAAGCTGGCCGTTACTTTTTTTTAACATGAAATAACTAAGCAACCCTTGGCACTTTTAAATACTAAAATCTAAGGCAATCATAAGGCCTGCGTTAAACGGTTTCGTGTTTGAAAGTCTTTCCTTCTTGTTGTGTGTAATTTGGAAAGGATTGAAATATCCTCTAAATCCTCAGTGCCTATTGAAATTTTCTTTAAAAGTTATGTATGTTTCATCAAGATGTAAATTGAATTTTTTTCGACTGCTTATGTTTAGCTAATTTTATCTGAAAATTTGACGAGAATTTTTTATTTCTAATTTTTAAAAATTTATTTTAACTTTCTATTCATATTATATGAATGCTATCTAAAAGTCAAACAATTCTTGGAAAAACTCAGAAAAAGTTTGTCAATAATTTATTTCCAGGCAGGATCTAATGTAGTAATTGAACCCATTTTAATACTAAACGCGATATATAGGAAATCCTAATTCCAATCATAAATGTGGTATTGCATTGAAAAATTCAAAGAAGTCGTTTACCTATCCTTAACTTAGAAATGCCTTATTCTTGTGAAATCTGTAAGAAGATTTTTTCGCATAATGGTGCTTTAACAAAACATTACCGCATCCATACCAATGAAAAGCCGTATGTCTGTGAAATTTGTAAGACGGCGTTCTTTGAAAATGGAAATTTAAGAAGACATTTGCGTGTCCACACTAAAGAAAAGCTTTATTCATGTGAAATCTGTAACGAGGCTTTCTTGCAAAATTGTCATTTAAGAAAACATTTCAACATCAATAGAAATGAAAAGCCTTATGTCTGTCCCATTTGCAAGAAGTCCTTCACTGAATATGGAAACTTAAGGAGACATTTGCGTATCCATACCAAAGAAAAACCTTATATTTGCGAAATATGCAAAAAGGGCTTCACTCAATCTGGACATTTAAGAACACATTTGCGTATCTATGCCGAAGAAAAGCCTTATGTTTGCGAAATATGCAAAAAGGACTTCACTCAATCTGGACATTTAAGATCACATTTGCGTATTCATACCAAAGAAATGTCTTATTCTTGTGAAATCTGCAATAAGACTTTCTCGAGTAATGGTGCTTTAAAAGAACATTTCCACACCCATACGAATGAAAAACCTTATGTTTGTGATATTTGTAAAAGGACCTTCACTCAAAATGGAAAATTAAGGACACATTTGCGAATCCGTACGCAAAAAAGGCCTTGTGCTTGTGATATATGCAGCAAGGTGTTCTCTCAATATGGACACTTAAGGAGACATTTGCGTATTCATACTGAGGAAAGGTCCTAACCATGTAAAATGTACAACAAGGCGTTTTCTCATACCAGTGATATGAGAAACCATTTGCGGGTCCATATCAGAGACAAGTCCTACTCTTGTGAAATTTGCAACAATGTATTTTCCTGAAATCGTATTTTGACTGAACATTTACGAATTTATAGCAAAGAAACTCAATGTATTTGAAGTATGTTCGTATAAGACTTCACAACAAAGTAGCCTATTTAAGAAGAAATCTGTATGTATATACACACTATGGAAAAATATTATTCTTGTGAAATCTCTAACAAGCTTTTTTCTTATGGTAATAGTTTAACAAGACATATGCGCGTTTATGAAAAATATTCGAATCATGTTTTTTTAATTTGTTATCGTTTTAATTATTTCGTTTTTCGTCTTTTATATGGATATCCACTTAATCAAGAATAAACACTTGGTGTTCCAGTTTTCATGCATAGCTGTTTTTATTGATAGCGTGTACTGCATATGACAATGTTTCAATTTTTACTCCAAAAATTTCTGAGTTTGGACAAAAAGTATTTTTTTTCCTATTTAACTTCTTCCATTCAAACATTTTTGTAAATTTTATTAATAGACCTCTTAGTTTGTAAATAAATTTAGAGAATAGAAATATGCATAATGTTTTTGGTGCTTAAATAATTTTTCTGTAATTTTAAATTTAAAAGTACAATCATTTTTATTTTTAATATGAGAAAACACATTGATGTAATAATTATTTCCGAATTTTATATGACACATTTAAGGGAAAATTACTTTTCATAAATTTTAAACGATTTTATATGTATAATATTTTGAAATAAATATATGTCAGCATATTATATATAACGATATTTTAGTTTAAATATATTTATTTTCCGACTCTATCTTAAAGAAACGCAATATCGTGCATGGTTGTTAATTACTTTTCTGTCTTCGTATTTCTAGCGTAGAACGTTTTTCTCGGCATTCTTAGTTGGAGAATATATCCTTTTTTTAAGCCTGTCTTTTAAACGGAGTTCATTTTATTCCCTCGAAGGACGTAGAAATAAATAAATATAAGTAAACACAATAGATATCTAAGTATATTATTTTTTGGGAAATTTAATTAATATTACTATTAAAATTAGATTAATGATTACGTAAATATAAGAATTTTTATCTGAATCTGGTTACTTTATGAGATGCAATGTATATACGCTTAAGGGTAAGCCTCCCGCTCGAGAACGGTAACAAAATGCAAATTTTTTAAAACTTTAATTTAAATTATATGCGTCTTTCTGTCAAGGACATATTTCTCCAGTATGATTGATAATTCTGGGGCCTATTCAGAAGAGTATCTTCTTCCATTCACATAATTAGTCTTTTGCAAGATGACTGCTAAGCGTTGGAAAAAGAATTTAATGCATGTGTTAAAAAATGATCTGGAACTTAACCATTATCGCAAGCTTTCCATAGATAAAAGTACTGCATATAAGGTTCGCTAATAGTTTATTTAAATTAACGGGACACTGTTAAAATATATAGCAAATGACTGTCGCTATAATAATGTAAAAGACTTCAAGAGACACTAAAATAAGGCTGCAATAGATAAAAAATCATATTAATAAACTTGATTTTTCCTATTACTAGTTGCCACGTTAACTTAGTCATCATGGTCGTGAACTTACTGCCGGTGATATCTCCGTTGCGACTTGTGTTCGACTCTAGATTTCAGAAAAGACCGTGCAGCGAAACTGATTAAAGTTCAATTTTTGGAGTCTGCAATTTTTCCTATTGGAAAGATGTGGAAGTTTAGAAAGGTATCTGTAAGAATCTTGTGGCGTCCTCTTGATTTGAGTGAAGCTCAATATTACGAGTTTCTTATCACTAACCCAGCATTGCTTCTAATTTCGACGTCAATGAACAATCATTTAATTAAATGGTCAATTACTGGATTTCTTGAAACATTGTTTTATATTAAAACTGCTTTCTCCCTTTTTACATGAAGATTCTTTTACTGGGCACTCTTTTGTTAGTTGGGTTAAATAATGCGCAAATGTAAAGAAACAATTTATTTTGATTTTGAATAAAATTCAGATAATTTCTATGAATATATTTGACGTAATAAGGATTATAAGAAATTAAACTATCACAATATTCTTTATAAATTCCTAAAAAGGAAATTGAAGATAAGGACCACACATACGGTATTCATTTGTAAAACATACGTCGTTTACAAGAATTTCTTTGGAAGTTCGAATTAGATTAATCTATATGGAGTTTTACATTGACTGTATGTTTGATTTTAAGTTAGTTTTACCATGGCGACTAGGTTAAGGTGGCAACTAGTAATAGGGTAAATCAATTTTATCAATATGATGTTTTATCTATTACAGCCTTACTTTATTGCCTCTTGTAGTCTTTTATATTATTATAGCGACTCTTTTCCACTTTGTTGCTTTTGAGAAGGGATTCCAATCTTCACATTGGCTGCGTCAAAATACAAATTATTCGATTTATAATTCAGTTTGCTTTACAATAATCCTTTATAAGAGAGCATTAAGATACCTTAACACATCAATCAATAACTCCCGAGACTAACATTGAAAACAACATTTTTTTTGCAAAATTTTTTTTTATTCATCAATATAACACCTTTTGTTAATCACCTTTTAGGGTGATACAATCGTTCCAACGCTTTTCCAAATCTTTTTTTTTTCAATTTTTTTTTTTTTTTTTGGAAAAAAAAAAAAAAAAAAAAAACAAAGAACGAAAAACAGCAATCAGAAGAATCGACTCGTTGCTGTTTTTGTTCCATCGAAAGCAATCGCGGCACCCACTTGGAAAAAACCTTTTTCATGCTCAATTTTTCATGAAGGATAGTAAATACACTTCCATAGGATATCTGTGTCATCTCAGCAATCTCACGGAGCTTCACTTTACGATCTTTCATTATAATTTTTGTCACTTCACTCACATTTTCCGGTGTAACGGCTTCCACAGGTCTACCCGAGCGTTCCGCGCCATTTGTGTCGGTACGACCTTGTTTAAACTCGGAAAACCACCGACAAATCGTTGCTTTTCATGGACAAGAGTCCGGGTAACATTTTTCAATCCATTGTTTCGCTTGCACGGTGTTTTTACCCATTAAAAAACAATGTTTTATCAGAACACGAAACTCGGTTTTTTCCATTTTTTAAACAAACTACAAAACGACTTTACTCCAACCTCGATAACTCAGCTGTTTCTGGTCCGATCGACTTTAAAATTTTCACACGTTTCAAGCAAAGGTTAGTACTCTAGAAAGACCTGGTTACTGGTTTACTACGAGCGCCATCTCTGGGTTAGTCTCGGGAGTTATTGATTGATGTGTTAAATTACCTATGATGTGGAAAACCTACAATAAGAACGAGTACTTTTTATTTAGACAATTTGTATATTTTAAATGAAATTTATTCACTAAAAATCACTCTTATACAATGAATAGTTTTGATAACATTAATAATTAAAGATTACTTATACATTCATTTTGACACGAGAGCTATTGGATGCTGAAATCGTCATATTGAATTACAGGCAAGTACAAAAGATACCCTAGAGAGTAATTCATTTTATTTACATCCAATCCTCCGTACGAGAGGAATTGAACGAGTTACAGACCTCATTATTCTACTTACATGGTAGAAGTAATCAAACTCCTTTGAAGCGTGTTAAACTTCACAGGTGATGAAGCTCGCAACTTGAATTACTGTGGTCCAATTTATGGAATACTGATTTATTTTTCATTTAATTAAAGACTCTATTATTTTAAATAGACAATATTATTTAGATTAGACTTTCTGCTAAGTGACTTCAGTAAAAAATCTGATATTATATTTTTTAATATCACGAGTTCGATAAACATTATAAAATTATTTCTTTCAAAAAAGTCAGTTATCATGAACTATTTTCCAATATAATGCTAATATAGCCCAGATTTGTTTAGTTAAAGATTCAGTAAATGTTGTGCAAAAATTATAGCAAACTTCTGTTGTAACTTTTAAAAATAATTTTTACTACACAATTAGACTGATTTTTATCACATTATCATTTTACCAGCTCCATGAGTTATTGGTAAAAGACCTAGTCATTTTCAATCAAGCCAGGGGGGAAGGGGGGTGAGAGCTGATAACTTCGAAATTAATAAAAACTTTCTCTATTATCCATAACACATTAAATGAGGATCGTAAGAGTCAGATACATACAGTAAGAGCCTCTATTATTGAAAACGTATGATATAAACTAATGATTACATGATCACTGACTATTTTCTATCGGTAATTTGGTAAAATCCTCAAATAAAACTGATATTCTGTTTAATTAAAAGAAAATATTTAAGGTACGAGTTCAAAATAAAAACACTCAATCATAATAGTCATACAGTTTGATTCTCCTATACAGGGGGAAAAATATATAAAAATAAATTTTATTCGAAACATAAAAGTTGTAAATTGAATTAAACATTTTTAGACCTATGACTAAGCAGAAATTATTTATAAATAATTTTTTGAAAGGAAAAGAGCTATATTTTTTTTATGTTTGATTATACAAGTGAACTCTTTGCCAAAACATTTACGATGTGATTGTTTATTAATGTCGCGCTGAGTAGCAACACTGAGACTGTTGACGTTGGACCTCGTAATTTTGAATAACGTTCAAGTGACGAGGACGGCACCTGAGAGACCATGCCCATCTATATTGTGGTTCTTTAGTGGCATTTAGGTGCTCGAACCTAAGACACGAAGAAAACAATACTGGCCGTGATTACGCCATTGCGAACACTAGAGATTCTTCGTCACACAAGTTAAAATAATTAGAACATAAGAATTATATCACTGAATAAAAATTTTGCTTCTTAATGATAGAATATTTGTACAAAATTATCTCGTCTTTTTTTTTCAAATTACTCTTTTGTTGATTTAAGAATTATAGATCGTACTCATTCAGTTCGATTATGTATCCCAATTATATTTTCCTGTTGAAAATATTCCCGTTTTCTAAAAGTCTTTTTAATATTTTTAAATTGTGTGTATGCTTTTGTATGTTCCAGAGGCGTAATTATCGAGTAGTACTTCTGATTTTAATTTCATCAATGACCTGAATTTCTTTTTCTTGGAAAATGTAATTACATATTTTTAAATACTTATGAATGCAGAAAGTTCGGTTTCTATTGTTTAGGTTTAATTTTTTAGCCTTTTAACTAAATTCTGGATTTTTTTTCTTTTTGTTATTATTGCCAGGTGCTTAAAAGGAAGATAATACATATATATCAAAACTCTTTATCTAAGCTTATTTTTTCCATTATTTCTAAATGTTGATTCACAATGAAGGTCTCGTACGAGAAATACGTTAAAAGTTCATGAGAAACAATCAATTGACTGATTATTTTTATTAACGTCACATTTAGAAGATACATGAGGGATAGTGGAAAAATCATGAATATCGAAGATTTATTCTAAATCCCATTTTCAAATTAAAAGAACGACATTTGCAATCACTCCCGTTTCGAATTTGTCCACTTCTCGGCCTTTTTAATAATACATAGAAAATACGTCGACTTTGAAAGTCCCTTCAATACGTATTGTACTAAAAGAAAACGAAATAAATCTTAAGCATAGAAATATAAAGTTTTGAAATATATGTGTGTGTGTGTGTGAAAGACTTTCTTTCAAAAAGTACTATTGAGTTATGTTCATAACACAGTCGAAAACAATTCCATTTTTATAGAATTATTTTATTGTAGTGGAGAGAGAAACCATTTCCACTCAACCTTTGGTTACAGACTATCGCATCACAAGAAATCAAGAGAGGAATAAGAAGACAGAAGAGATAAGAGTATGAAAAGAGCGTTTTTCGTTGTGTTTTTGATTATATACGTGGGAAAATTCCTTCGAAACTTTAGAAACACGTGGTATGGATGGAGGGATTTCTGAGGAAATATCATAATAGACAGGGAATCTGAATGGATTGTTTTGACAGATTTATACTCGGTTTAAGCGGATTTAACCAGTTATAAGCGCACGTGATCTAATAAATAAAAGGATACTTTGGAATGGGATGAAAAATTACAAATGAACATATCTTTTAAAGGAGAGTATGGGCAAATTTAATAAATTAAATTATTTTAATGAGAAATTAAGGGGAATTAAGTTAAATCATTATATATATATATATATATATATATATATATATATATATATGTGTGTGTGTGTGTGTGTGTATAAGGTAATTTAAAATAATTCTGAATCTTTTTCATACATCTATATCTTTTGTGGTCATAATATTTAGAAAGAGAAAAAAGAGAAACAAATTTTCTTCTAAATACAATGGTAATTTCTTGAAAAGGTATTCTTTCATTCATAACCGTAGAATAATGCGCAAATACTCAAGAAATTTTACACGTAGACGTATATAAGAAATAAATTTAATCCTGTTCCATTTGTGCATAATATTTAACTACATCATAAGCTTATTTGAAAACCTAACATTTTTTTTTATATTGATATATATATTTCATTAATAAGAGGCTCAAAATTTCCAAAATTTAGAATATGAGCTTACTAATACTTAGGATCATAACAGTGTTATACACACTGGTTATCTGAAATTATGGAAAACCACAAAAATGACGATAATTCAAAAAGTACTTGTAGAATGTAATTAAACTTATACATGTAGGAGGAATCTGTCTGGACAAGACACCTCCTGGTGCTTCAGAGTCTAGGGGAAAATGTTCGGTGTTGGTATTTACCAGTTTAATGATGAGATTGGAGACGAATCTTTATTTTATTCGTGATTAGATGAAGTAAGACTATTTACAATATTACTAATGTACAGGTTATTTTAGATTAACTAATTAATTCGAGAGAGATAGATGGCTACCTAATGTTATCGCATATCAGCGATGGACATTAGAACGGTCGTGGTTGTTCGGAGTTTAGTTACATCGGGAAAATAGAAGAGGAGAAAAGAGAGAGAACCAAACCCATCTCGGTTTTGTTCATTAATAGATGGCGATGTGTGATCTATCATATTGCGCCTATTCTTGGTGCCATCTATCGAGTAACTGAGGAACAGTTTTACAATTTTTCGAAAATAAAGCTAATACTTTGTTAATTATCTGGAAAATCTTACATACATATTATACAACAAATAGGAAGGTATAAAATAACATAAAAAGTAATCCCCAGATAATTGTGGTGTTATAGAAATTAGCATATGTATACAATAAACAAATCAGATGTGTCAGTTTGATATACGAAAAGTTCCTTTAATAAGGGGTATGATCCCCCGAAGAGCAATGCAGCACATCCAGCGATGTATGGTGTTCACAATTAAGCGGTCTATTAATTCTGTAGGAAGTGCGAGCCATTGCTTTCCCAAGGCATTTGAAAACGTAGCTGGGATCCCAGGAGGGGAGATTGAGACCAGCTATACATCGTCCTAGAGCGTCCTAAACATGCTCGATATAGTTAAGTTCCGGTGATCGAGCTGGATACTGCATGCACTGAATTCTTTAATGCTCAAGATAAACATCCACGATGCGAACCTTGTGGGGTCTCACATTATCATCCTGTAATACGAAAGCATCACCTATTGCCCTTACAAAAGGGCGCACATTAGCATCCAGGATGTCATCTTTATATTTGTGAGTAATAACATTTTCACGGGAAAAGACATGAAGGTCTAGGTGACCACCCAAACAGATACTACCCTTAACTCAGACACTGATTGAACTGCATCACTTTCATGGATGTGTGATGGATGAAAACGAGTTATAGGTTCTCTCCAGATAAAAATCCACCTATTATCGCTTTGGAGGCTAAACCTGGACTCATCCGTAAAGAGAACATCCCTCCATTGACCACGCTTTCAGAGGACATGTTGACGTGCCCACTGCAAACGTTCCCGACTATGGCGGGACGTGCGCGTGACGTAAATGGCTGGTCGCCTCTCACAAAACCACATTCGTGAAGCCTTTGATGCACGGTTTATCTTGTTACCAACCTTCCGGAGCTAGCAGCAAGGGAGAATCTGAGTTCTGCCGGATTTACGGTTCTATTCCTTCGTGCGCATAATGACAAATATCGGTCATCGACAATCGGGGCAGGGCGTGACCGTTCTTGGCTGAACCTTCTGGATGCCGAATCCGTGGTTAAAAATTATTTGCCAAAGTTTATGAATCACAGACGTACTCACATTTGGCCATCTAACCACTTCTATCCGACTTTGTCCAACCTCTAGTCTCCCAATAGCTCTCCATTGCAGTTCTTCGGTCAAATGATAACTGGAGGGCATTGTTACAATTTCGCTATATCAGATTTCTAATCTCAGACACGATGCCACAATTGCCGCCTTGCTCTGAGACATTAATTTTTACGCTCCTCGCAAATGACGTATTTCGACTACAGCGCCACTATTTTGCATAATGCAATATCGTTCAGCTACTTTTACTTACCAACATATTCAAAAATCAATGAGATTGAATTATTTTGGGGCAAGTTAAGCTATTTTTATGATTTTTCCTTAATTTATGATAACCAGTATAATTGTATGAAATATGTATTCTCTAATTGTATGAAAAAGTCTTGATGTTATGTTTCGCTTTTAAATGAATTCGCGTAAATGATAAGATAGAGACATCTTGTTCTTCTTCGTTATAAATATTACATAATTAATAATGGAAGTTGAGCTCATTCCTGAAAGAAATTCGAAAGATATACCTTGAAAGAAGTTTGATTCTCAATCAAAGATATTAATCCCTGCAGCGAAAACTGTATATATATTTAATTGAAATCTAGTGAATTAGATTGATTGATTGTATCGGTTAGATTGATTGATTGTATCGGTATATATAAAAAAAAAAAAAAAAAACCGTTATCCCCAATGAATTTGGATAACATATTTTCTCCTGATTTAAAAATTAATTTTTATATATACATTCGCTTGGGTGGGTGGGGGTGAGGAGTTGGATAGTTTTCAGATAGCTACTACATTAGTTTATTGGATACCAAGATGATTGTCAATTAATTCAAGAGTAATACTAAGAAACAAAATTAAATTTGCATTTCATTTTAAAAAACAATCAAGGTTGTAATGATCAATGAATGAGCATCACGCCTTAAGTGAACGCAAGTTCGAAAGATTCCATCTTGGTTTACCTTTCTAATAGAACATTAGCTGTTTTATGTGAAATAACAATGACTATTGGACATAAGGATAAAAACGAATGTTTTGATGTCATTTTAAACGTTATTAATTAAGAAAAACTACTTCGTAGATTAATTAAATCAAACTGTAATTTAAACAAATCATTTCGCTTACTAGCTCATGATTATTCCTCTCAATAACACAGATATCTCTTAGAATAGTAGAGGTCAACCCTAGGTTAGAAATTTGCAAGTCATAGCACTTATTTTCAGAAAATTTAGTATTAAACAAAGATAAAATATATATGAATATAAAATTAATTGAAAAAAAATGACAGTTTTTCGTCAAGCACTAAAATTATATTAATAAGAACTATATACTATTAATTCTGTTAAATTTATGATGTCTGAATTAAAATATTAAAAAAGAAATTATTTAAATTCAGACACCATAATTAATTCTTTTACACTAGACATATGTTAAGTTTCTAAATTTTATCGAGTGATCCACGTTTTAGTAAAACTGATGCACATTAAATTTGTCCTGCCAGAAATTCTTCACGTTTGCATACTTGAATGTGGGGAGTGCAATGCCATGTGAAGTTTCAAATTCGCCATTCGATTGCATTGCCATCCTATTTAGTGATTCGATCTACAACATAGGAATCGTATCACACTGCTGGCTACATAAAATGCAACACCCTGAAGGAAGCATGCAAACCATGTGAAATTTATATCATGCGTTTGCGACGATGAGCTATGCAAATCATTAGCATTGCAGCGCAGACCCACATCACGGGCGACCTTAGCGCCACTCGTAAGCGCTATATAAGGGGTGAACAGATTGGCGATTTGAAGTACGGCAATTGTTTTTTCGTGCGTATAGGGATTGCGGATTATCCTTCAGAGAAATCGGTCAACGTGTTGGACGAAACCAAGCAATTGTGATGCGGATCTGAGACCGCTGGATGCAATAGGAAACGACGGACCAACGGGGCCTGCCCGCACCCACCTCGTTGCATCACTGCCCATGATGACAGGCAGATTGTGCGCATGGCACTGATGTATCGCGAAGCCACATCACGAACCATAGCATAACAGATTCAGTCTGCTACGCATTCATTCGGTGTCCGCTCGTACCATTCGACGCCGTTTGCAGCAGAGTGGAATGTCCTCAAGGCGTCCATTGCTTCGTTTACCCTTGACTCGAAACCACAGGTGTTTGCGCCGATAATGGGGTGATGAACGGTGGACATGGACAACGGAATGGAACGTCATTGTGTTTACTGACGAATACTGCTTCTGCCTGCAACATAACGATGGTCGGATTCGAGTTTGGAGACACCGTGGCGAGAGGCTGCTGAACTGTTGCGTTATGCATCACCACACTGGTCCTGCACCCGGTATCATGGTTTGGGGTGGTATTGGATTTCACTCCCGCACCCTTCTTGTACGCATTACCGGTACACTGAATAGCCAGCGCTACATCTTTGAGGTGTTCGAACCCGTGGTCCTCCCATATTTTCAACGCTTGCCATCAGCCATATTCCAACAGGATAATGCGTGAACACACGTGGCTCGCAATGTTCAAGAGTCCTTCTTTACCCATCTGATTGAATTGCTTATTTGACCGGCTTGTTCTTGGAGGAAATTAAAATTTATTGCCTGTGAAAGTTAAAAATTTAAAGGATATTAAGTATATAATGAATTAAATATAAGATACTAAGTGCTGTGATCATAGGGGTGGGGGAATACAGGGTGATGGCGCTCGTCCAATCAGGAGGCAGCTGCTGATTTCCAACTAAGTTCTGACTTGGTAGTCTCCATCCTCACCTTACGGGGAGAAGGAAGCTTTCCTATTGGTTGTTAGGAATGGTTGTTAAGGTCTATGGGTTTAGTATACTAAGTTTTCAGTGAGTTCTGTAGTTTCTGATTTCCTGAATAGATGAGTTAGGGTGGTTTAAAAGGTTGTTATTGAAGGTTTCTGCTATTGTAGTAATATAATTTTGGATTTTTGGGATATTTAAAGAGGTTCTTACGTCATCGTTTCTCATAAACCATCTGGATTTAGCTATTGTTCTAATAATACCATTTTGTAAAATTTCAATTTTATTAAAGTGGGTTTGAGCAGTTGTATAACAGATTGGACAAGCGAAGGTGATGATTGGTCGCAGATACAGTGCATAGACAAGCAACCTGTATTTATTAGGTAACGATGAACTCGGACGAATTAAGGGAATTAATTTATTCGCGGCAAGTCGGAATTTGTCTTGAATATGTTTTACGTGTTGTGCTAAAGTGAGACGTTTATCAATGACTACGTCAAGGTATTTGACTTTTTGAGACCAGGGGATTTGGTTGTGTTGCATGTAAATATTTGGGTGAAATGTTTTGGCTCCCTTTATGAAGAAGATGGCTTCCGTTTTTCAGACCAAAAGCCCATACAAAGTCACGGAATTGATAACTCGGCCAATTAGCACCAATTGAATAGCGCGGTTGATTAACGCTAAATAAATTGGAACTAGAATTTGTTAGATAACGGAGTGTGATTTTTATTTATGTCACATTGAGATAAAGCACGAGGGAACTGGTGGGAAATTCTGAACCGCGGTCAAGTGACGAGGACGACATCCGAGCTTACACCTTTTTCCCCAAGCTTCCACAGTTTGACAATGGAGTAACAAGGTGTCTCAACAGATATAACGTACATCAGTCCCGTTGCACATCATGCCTTTCGTGGAACCAGGACTCGAAACAACGACTCCATGAAAACAATGCTGGTTGCAAGTTCAGGTCCTTGACCATTTGGTTCCTGCGGCCACAATAAATAATCATGTGCATATTTTAACATAGATGAAATACATAATTATTTCTACAAGTCTAACAATAATACAGACTTGGTAACGAAAATATATGTGAATTTCCTAATTATCTACAATTTTTCTTTTATTTCGGCCTATTTTAATGATGTTAAAAGTAAGAATTTCTTTCAACCACGTTTCGAATGTCACAACGCCACGATCTTTTTCCAGGCATTTATAAAGTATAACTCAAAAGAAAGTCATACAAAAACACATGAAACGATTTATTTCCTTACCATAAAAAGAAATATATCAATAACAAATGGAGCAAAATGAAAGTTGCAGATGGCTCGTGTGTAGGTCAGGCAGAAGAAAGATATCAATAAAGACCTAAATAAATTTATTTAAAACAACGCAACAAATTAGAAAACGATACATGATAAGGATGTCTCACTCATCCACAACTAACACTGTAGCTTTTCTGTTCCCGCTAAGCTCTTCTCTTGTAAACAAATCTCTTTGTGAGATCATCGAGACCTCCGAAAGATTAAAGGCACAAAGGGATGGAAATTATCTAAATAATCAATATCACAAGTTTTAATAAATTAAATTATTACATTTCTTATGTGTTATTCAACAACAATTTTTTTCTGCAGGCAATGCGAACTGAAATTGAAGAATGGTTCAAACATTTCTCTAAAAGTAATAGAAATCTTAAAGTAGAATATTTTAAATTATAACCCCATTTAGAGGAGATTATTGTAAAATTTTTTACTTAAATTCATATATAGATGGTTTATTAAATTTTTCATAATATTTTAACCACACTTTTCTGCTTATAAGCAAAATAATTTTATTAATGGGGAGTTTTATAAAATAAAAAAATAAAAATATACATGAAACTTTCGAAATAATAGGGTTTCTCATTAGTAATATTTAAAACTCTTGTCCAAGAGAATAGAAAGCTCTGTGAAACGTAGTTTAGAGTGAACCTTTATATAGTGTAGTATAGTTTTATAGTGTTTTCCTTTTTTTTATAGTTTAGAATATGGAAGAATTAGGTAAGATCTCCAGTTCAATCCTCGTCATTTGATATTTGTTTAAATTTTCGAGGTCCGACATGAATAATTTTTATACTTGTAAGAGTGACTTTAATTAAAAACCACCAACCAATAATTAAGATAATAATTTAACCAGATTTTTTTTCAGAATTTAACTCAGCTTTCTGTATTTTGTAAGAAATCTTGGTCTATATGCTATTTCAAGTGTCCTCTAGATAAGTGTTTTGCTTTCGGCATGATATAAACTGAAAACATACTGAATTATTCATAATTAGTTCATCTAATTTCAAAATAAAGCAAAGCGAAATAAATTACAGTATATGATAATAAAACGTATTTAAAATTTCTGTTGAAATGAAGGAGTGTTATGTCGAAGCCAATCAATTGTTAAATAATTCTAAAAAGAAGTTCGGTCACTATTTCATATTAAGAAACACTTCGATTTTCCAACTGAGTTTCTACGCAACAGTTACTGAGTAGAAAAAAATTCTTCCTGTCAATTGTTTTGTACATTCATTTTCTGTATTATAATAAAAATATTTATTAATGAAAATCCCTATACGAGTGAAACTTTCAACTAGACTGTAAAAAGGAATTAAAGAAGGAATTTATGCAACATTACTGAAGAAAAGCTTTATATTTGTGAACATTACAACAAGGTGTTTTCTGTAAGTAAGCACTCAAAAACACAGTTGCGTGTCCATACCGAAGAAAAGTCTTATGTTTGTGCAATCTGTAATAAGGCTATCTCTGAAAGTGGTACTTTAGAGAAACATATGTACATTCATACGTACGAAAAGCCTTATTTTTGTGAAATCTGCAACATGTCTTTGTCTGAAAGTAGGAACTTAAAAAATCATTTGCGTGTCCATGCGAAAGAAAAACCTTACACTTGTAAAATCTGCAAAAAAGCGTTTTCTCAACGTGGGAACTTAAAAAGACATTTGCTTGTCCATACAAAAGAAAAGCCTTATATATGAGAATTTTGCAACAAGGCGTTTTCTGAACGTTTCAGCTTCAAAAGACATTTGCGTGTTCATACGAAAGAAAAGCCTTATATTTGTGAAATCTGCAACAAAGAGTTTTCTGAAAGTGGGAATTTAAAAAGACATTTGCTTGTCCTTACAAAAGAAAAGCCTTATACTTGTGAATTCTGCAACAAGGCGTTTT
>BMAW01097967.1:0-12926 GCA_019974015.1 Nephila pilipes | reverse complement strand
TACTGATAATGCTTCGAAAGCCCCTCTAAGAAATACTGATTGGATATTGTGAGAGACTGATTATTTTATTATAAGGGCTACTGAATAATTTTACTGAATAAACACATTCATTAATGAATCTTTAAAACTGAATGATTTTTTTATAAAGCTCATTAATATAATGCTTCAAGATACTATATTCATTGTATTTCACCACACATATAAAGTATAGTACATGGAAAGATCGTTCAATAAGTCCTTACATTAGGATAAATAATTAAATAATTTCAGATAGATTTTTTATTATTATTATTTCTTAATTTTTAAACATAGTCTTTTTTTAGTTCTATACACTTTTCCAAGCATTTCTCAAACTTCTTTTAAATCTTCTAAAAAACGGTTCAGAAAATACCTGATATAGGTATCTGTTTTGGAGATGACCTCTTCGTTCGACGTTAACTTTTGTTCCACCGAACCATTTGTCTTAAGTTTGGAAATAAAAAATGTCACTAGGGGTCCTAATCCGATGATTGTGGTGGATTTTGTTGTAATTCAAACTTTAATTCCAGTATTTTCACCACCGAAACTACACAGGTGTTCATCCATGTCTTTTCTTGTTAGAAGAGAACAATTTTCGTTTTTAATTGAGGACTTGGCATGAAGGTACATGTCGGGGAGAAATGTAAATGATTAGAAATACAGCGTGATTGCGCATTACGTATAGCTGGTATAGGGTGTTTAATGTCGTTCTCCGTGGAGTATAAAACAGGTAACCAAAGCTTGTTTGAGTTTGCTGAATTGATTAGAAAGGAACAGCTGAGGTAGACATGCCTTACGCCGTTTTAGTAGACAATATGAGCAGCTGTGGCAGTTTTAAAGGGGAAGAATCATTGGCATGATGGAAGCTGGGTGGTCATCTAGGCGAGTAGGTAGTCAATTAGATCGCTCTGACTGAGTTCTGAGGAGGTGTTGGGACCAGTGGATCGGAGATATGTCATTTACACAAAGACTAGGCTCAGGACGCCCTCGACAGACCAGTCGTCAATAAGACCGCCACATGGTAAGAAATGCACGCGTACAGCCAACTGCTTCATCGGCCACCATCCAGGCACAGGTAGCCCCTTCACTAGGGTCCCCTGTGTCTTCTGGAACCATACGAAGGCGCCTGGCTGAAGGACATTTGGGATCGCTGCTCCCATTATGTGTGCTGCCCTTGACGCCCTCCCAACGACGCCTCCGTTTTTAGTGGTGCCGCGCAAGAGGAAACTAGACTGCAGCGGAATGGAACCAGATCGTCTTTAGAGACGAATCCAGATTCAAACTCAGCAGTGATGACAGTTGTGTTCGTGTATGAAGACCCCGTGGTGAACGCCTCAATCCTACCTTTGCTTTACAGCGACACACAGCTCCCACAGCTGGTGTTATGGTATGGGGTGCCATTGCCTACTATACATGTGTTTCCAATCATGCAACAGCTCCCAGGAGTCATTTTTCAACAAGACAATGCTCGGCCTCACAATTTCCTCACTGTTACTACCCTTCCTTAGCGTGTCCAGATTTGTTTCCAATCGAGCATATCGGAGTTCATTTGGGACTGTGAGTTGGGCATCCCACGAGTTTGAACGAACTAGAGGCACAGCTATAGCAAATATGGAACGAAATGTCTCAAGACATCATACAGAACTTGTATGCCTCAATGTCCAATAGTATCGCATCGCGCATTCGCGTTACAGGGGGTTCAACAGGTTTTTAAATCCTCCGTTCTTTTGCTTTTTTCTCTGAAGTAAATGATCATTTTTCTTTGATTTTCTAATCATTTACTTATTTCAAAGTAGTCATTACGTATGTAAAATTTCGTTTTGTTTTGATGACTCCTTCTTGGTGCGATAATTTTTTTGTTCATGAATGTATATATTTAAGGAAAAAGTAATTGTTAATCTGCAACCGAAGGAAATATTATTTTATTTTATTTCCTATTCTAACATATCTTGTGAAAATAGATATACAATATTTTTTTAGAATGTATTAAAAAATACTTAAAAAAAATAATTTCATCAAAATACCATTTTTTTTCTTCTTTTGAGTGTATTATTTCACAACATTAAATCTAATTAAATTTATTTATTAATTAAAAAATCATTTTTAAATTTTAAATGTACCGTTAAATATTTTAAATAAATTATGTATGTCGAATATAGTCTTATGAATTATTTTTATATAAATTATATTGCTTTGAAATAGTGATTTATATAAGTTTTTATCGACACTGAATTGAAGATCTATGAAAAGAAACAACTCAACTTAACTAAGAGTAGAAGAACAACTCAAATCCACTGTATTTGATGAAGTCTTAGAGTAGCAATTATATTGGCAAATATATATATATATATATATATTATGTTATATATATATATATATACATATACATATATATATATATAGCTGCTAAACTTTAAGCCAATAGTCCAAGGATTGAAATTTTTTTTTTTCTACAGGTATTAATAAATTTTTGTCTATTGGTATTATAAATGTTTTACATTTTTTTCATGATTGTAAATCAGGCTGGGAATCATAAATAAAATTAACTTGAAAAAAGTGATACGAATATTGACTAAATGTAACACAAAGTATTTATTTCATGGTATAAATTTTTAATACATGATTCCTATGTCAACAAGTGGTACTTTTCTCCCGTATTAACAAGTTCCCGCCAAGTTTTATGGTTTGAGAAAAAATATCGTGGAATGTTCGTTTCCTTTTTTCTGCGACGTGGGCTCTTCACACCAACTGATGAAAGTTAGTTGTACTTGCTTTCGTCAATGAAAGGTATTTTACTTAATTTCCTTTATGTCTATTTGAAAGGATTTTTAGCAAACACAGTTCGAGGTGTTCTGTTTTTTTCTCTTCGTATGTACCAATGATATTCACCTCCGGGAGGGTGACAAACGAAACAAGCCACATTGAAGCGAGGCTTTATAAAATAATAACTTACATTTAAATAGTTAACTTGGTTAATTTCATAAAATATTTGATATGCTTTTTTACCGCAACTGAAGAATTTTCTTTGTATTCCTTAAATTCGATTAAAAGAATTCTTAGTCGTCCCCATCTTGGCTAACTAGAAAAATCGACTTGTTACATAAAATTACTTTTTCAAATACTTTTTGACATGATACTTCAAATATACAGGTCTAAGAAAGAAAAATTCTAAATCATTGAATATTTTGCTGAATTATATGTCTTAATGCTGATGAATCAAAAAATGATTCTCATTCAGCTCCCCCCCCCTCCATCACGTTAAATCTTTTTGAGAAATAAGACAAGTTTTTTTTAAAAAAAGATATTGATCTGAGATATTTAAACAGCAACACCATGAGGAATATTTTTTTTTCTTCTTTTTTTTTCAGAATAGTTAACAAAATAATTAAATAGCAATGGAACGCTTCTAGTGCTTCCTGTGTGTGACCTTCATTCAAACGGTAAATAATAAATGTCCCGTATTTTAAAAACTTGCTTCATTGGGATTTACTGATTTCACTCTACTCAAAATTGAAATATTCGAAATATATAATAAAGGTATGAAATTCGATAATTTTTCGTAACAAGTCAAAGAAGTATACGTATATACGATAAATATATTTACAAGAGCTTCTGATCAAAATCAATTAATGCACTCGAGCGGCATATGATATTTCCTTTATATTCTCAGAGTGCTATTGTATATAAAGTATTTCTCATTTTATATAATTAACTAGGAAGTGTTGTTTCTCATCCTATAAAAGCTGTGAGATTGAATACGTCGAAATCTAAGTACAACATTTTTTTATTCAATGGGGTCTTTCTTGACCAATTTTGTTCATGCCAAATAACATAATAGTTCTAAATGTTGCACACATTAAGTCAGTGAAAAAGACAAGAATTAGCCGTTTAAGTGAGTATTGCATCAAAACTAATAAATATTCATTAAAACCAGATATTTCACAAATAAATGTTTGTTAGTTTCACTTGTTTCTAAGTAACCAAAATCAATAACATATTAGATATAGTATAGTTATAACTACAATGTCCAAATTACTTTGGATTGATTTAAATATTTATATAAGCATCATATCATAAATAAATAGTTAACTTTTCTTATTGTTTTTATTCTTGATTTGAATTCTTAGGGTGTATAATAATGTGTTCACTCGCTTCCAATCTATTAAAAATATTATGATGGGCAGCTTATTAATAATAATAACATGTTAAAATTATCGTACATAAATGCAATCGTATAGTTTGTATTAAATCTGTGCGTTAAAATTAAATTTGTTTTTGTAAACGAACTGCGTAAATTACAAAAATTTTAAAATCTTTCCTAATAAAAGAACTTAACTGTGTAAAGAAAAAATCTAAATAAAAGTAGGAAAAAAATTAAAATATACCTCACACACATTAACATAATTTTAATTTATATTAATATTTCCCTTACTAAAAAAGAATTCAAATTTGGTATTTTCTTGTCACTCGGCGATCACGAAAATCAAACCAGCACATACTAGCACCATTAACAATTTGAATTACTGCTATTTTTCAATAGTGCATCATTAGGGAATAATTATTCAGATGTTTTACATAAATATATAATTATGTGAAATTATTTGGTATTCAAAGTTTTGTCTGAAATAGGAGGCAAATTATGTATTAAAGTAATAAAAAAGGACCTTTAAAACGTTGGATTAAGTGGATCGATTGCTAAAATGTTCTATCTCCGAAATATAAAGTCCTAAATTTTAAAGCAAAGCTCTTCTAACGAGATTTCATAGCTATCAAAAAAGGCTTGAAAGTGTAGAAACTCGTTTTATTTCACGAATATATCGGAGCAGAAAAAGAAACTCTGCGAGGTAAACAGGATGAAGATCGGGATCTATGGGAGATTTATAGAAGGTGAAAATTAAAACAGTGCGTGAAGATGTATTTATCTACATGAAATATTGTTGACGTAAAAGATACTAAGTTTCCTAGAAATGTATGATTAATACATGCTTTTAAGACTTACATCATCCATTTTTTAAAAAATATAGTTATTGTTATGCAGGATTGAATTCTATAAAGCATAAAAGTTTTAATACTTTTATTAATTGATACTTAAAATAATTGAATGCAATGTG
This sequence comes from Nephila pilipes, assembly GCA_019974015.1. Classification (NCBI taxonomy): domain Eukaryota; kingdom Metazoa; phylum Arthropoda; class Arachnida; order Araneae; family Nephilidae; genus Nephila; species Nephila pilipes. Next base: position 7,797 of record BMAW01097967.1, on the reverse strand, counting down.
AAATAATGAAGGAGATTAAAATCCTCCTACGCAGCAGAAATAATCCAGTTCTTATAAAAGGAATTGATTGATTAGAATTCCGTAGAATTTGAAGAGTTTTACAGGAGTAGAGTTTTTCGAGTATATTATGAAATGAGTTGCACAATTTGAAGGACCATTTACTTAAACTTATATCACGAAGAAATTAAATTATTAAAAGAAATGTGTGCTTATCCTTATTTTATTTATTGCAGAGTTTCGATTAAAATTTCCCACGGTTTGCAAATATTTTTAAAAAAAAAAAATTGGAAAATAATTTAAGGTTTAAAATTTAATAGAAAATGATTAAATAATTATAATGTTTTAAAAATTAATTTCTGTTATATTTTCTGTGAAGTTGAGCTATTCGTCATATATTCTTTTAGTTATATTTGGGAATCTTTTACTAATATGAATTGCATAAAAGTACAATTCAATCCCAATAAAAATGTTGTGATTAGGATTGAATTATATATTGAATTATTGATGGTGATATTCAAGTGAAATAGAATTGAAAAGAAAGATAAGGGAGATTTAGGAAAACAAGTTGATCGATGGGTAAATTAGATAGAATCATCGCAATTAAACTTTTAGATTAAAGCGAATTGTAGTTAAAGTAATATGAGATCGGAACGAGTGATTTGGTAAGCTAAGGTATTTTTACTAGTAAATAAGCTAGAATTAACTAAATTAAGTGGGATTCGCGAAAGATAAAAAAATGTCGAAGAATATTTATAAATGTTGATAAAATCATCATGAATGAAATTTCCTGACAGTTCTCTATGCTTGAAAAAGGAAATAAATGTTTCGTTATAAAATTTACTTTAATAAAGAAAAACAAATAAAATAATTAATATTACGCGCCTTTAGGCTTATAGTTTTTCTGAAAATATTGATTTACATTCTCATTCACTATTTATGGAAAAGAAGAAATGAATTTTTTAAAGAATGAAAATGGTTTTAAAAATGTGTTGAAAATGTGAAAAGAAATATATATTTTTACTATGAATCAAAACTCCTTTGGAATCTCTAAGAGAAACTGCTAGCTGTAAGTTTCGTAACAAAGAATTTCAACAAAAAAAATAATAATAGCAATGAAGCAAATTTAAACAAATGTTTTTCAGAAAGCGAATGTATCAGTTCGAAATAATAATGACTTTCTAATTGTATTTCTGAACACCTTTTTACAGAATTGAACTAATTTTGGTCATTATTAAAATGAAATATAATAATTTTGAATGTACATGTAATAATGTTCGAAAGTTTCTATTTATACTCTTAAATATCTTAAGGCCCTCCCTCAGAGGTGAAGTCAGAAAAAAAATTATAATTAACAATTTTCCAGTCTCAGATTTCGTTATTTAATCCAGTAATGATGATTTGTCAATGAAAAATAATAACTCCGAAACAACATTAGAGACATCTAAAAAGAGAATGGTCAAATAAAATAGTAAACATTCATGAAAGTGATGAGTTCTTAACTTTGGAATAAAAAGTGATTAAATTTTAATTTTCGAATTTTAAAACTTTATCTAAACACTTGTGATTCCTCATATTTATTAATTATTTAAATAAACCTTTTTGAAGAAAATTGTAGTAACGCATTATTATATAAAGGATTGAGAGAAAAAAATATAAATTCGATCACATTCTAAGTACTTTATTTTTGTAATTATCTTATTGTTATTTCATTTTTTTATGTATATATATAATATTTTCAATTCATTTTTTATTGTGTTTTAATGAACATCTCTGTAAAAATCTTTTTGTAAGATCGATATATATGTATATATAGTTTTTTCTATTTCAGTTTTGCAATTTGTGTTTTATTATATTTAAGTATTGTTACGAGCACGAGTTGATGCTTTCCTGCATCGCTTCCCTTTATGGAGGAAAAGATGTACTCACAGAGATATCTCCAGATAAGAAATGAGAATTAAGAAATGACCCTTTCACTTTGGCAACCATTTGGCGACTTGGCGAGAGATTTATCGACTCTGGCTACAAATGAAAGTACTCAAAGGTGCTGAAAACTAAACGCAGGAAAAGAAATTTACGGACTTTTCGTGAATTTTATTACGTGAAGTCACGCCTTGCCGTAAAAGAATAAATATATTAAGAACTATAGTCAAGTCTAACGTGGTAGAGTGAATCTGATGGAAGTTCGTCCTGAATCTCATGGAACTCGAACGCACGCAAGTTGCGTTATCTTCGAGCGTCTAGGTCACGTGAGCGGCTTTCAAGCTCGTATCAGAGTTCTTAGAAGAAGATATGACTGTTTTTGGCTAATAGTCTCTCTGTATGGTAGAAATAGAGAAGGTGTGCTGTGATTGGTCGACTGTTGCTATGCTGTATTCCTATTGGCTGGTGGTTGAATCCGGAGTAGATGAGTCTTGAGTTGTGAAAATTTTCAAAGTTGTCTTGAGATGGAGATGTGGAGTTGTTGCTTTGCTATATCTCGCGGAACTGAGTGAGTCTGTCTTTGGAGACTGTTACGGAAATCTATCGGGGGACCGGATGAAACTGTTGGCACTTGTCGTGGAGAGTACCGGATTAATTTGTGAAGAAGCAGTGTGTATCTCCTGGGAATTGTTGGATCCTAAGCTCAAAATGCAGAATATTACTGCGGTGGCTGTTCGCGGCGTGGAGTGATAAGCTGGTGAGCTGAACGTTGTTGTGTAATAACTGTGACTGACCGTAAAAATTTGATCTATTCCTGTTTCTGTCTCAATGTGTATTTGTATACTGCTATTGTCCAAACTGTGCAACCTGTGTCTTTTCTTGAAAATTTATGAATGAATCGTAATTTTTATTATCCTCTGAGTTGGATTTGAATTTCATTCCTTCACAGATAATTTTCCAATAACAGTATTTAGGTTTTGAATTTCCTGTAATATAATAATTATGAAAAATACACTGGAAAAATATACTTTTGATTGCAATGTACATTTATTTTTACCATACATGTTTTTCTATAGTTACATTTTTATAGTAAGTATAATTTATTAAATATTACAATTGGTGGATATCATTTAACAATAAAGACACGTACAGCATGAATGGGGGATAAAACCTTCTATTTTTTTAATGCTGCAGGAAAGAAATATATAGAATAAGTAGGAGGATGAATAAATAACTTTTTGAAGGAATATCAAACTTGTGAAGAAGACAATTATTGATACAAAGAAATGAGAATATCTAGCAAGAGATATTAAAAGAGAAAAAAGCCTAATGAAGACAAAACTGCGAGCAATATTATATTTTTCCACCATCATAGTATTTTTGTTTCAATAGTCAATTCATTTAATTTGAATTTAAAATTGAAAAAAAATACTTATACAATTTCAGTCATAGTGTTATAATTGATATTATGATTTGCCTCAATTTAGTTAGATATTATGTGACATAATATTAAATAAAAGTTTCCTTATATATATATAAATTGTTTCTGTATATTTCAATTTCATAATTTTTACTTTTTTCAGTGATTTTTAAATTTATTACAAAAATAATATTGTTAGAGAACCTATAAAACTATAATTTTTTTAAAGAAGAATTATTTTTCTAAATGTAAATTTTTAAGACTTTGCTGGAGAACAGAAAAGTGGAAAACTCATATTGAGATTTGAAAGAAATTTTAAGAAAACATCTTTATTTATCATTAAAATGTTTTTGCTACTATTTTAGTTCTATGGGAAGATGTTTTCATTTTATTTTAAGTTGACAGAATTCGAAAAATAAAAATAATGTAATCCATAAAATGTAAAGATATAATTTTCAAAGCTATGTTCAATGAAATCGATCATGATTCATTAGGTTAGAGATTCATTTATATTATAAGATAGTTACGTTTCTTACAATTAATGATTCTGCAGAATATTTAATAAATTAAGCAAGTAAACTATTTCATCAGAAAATACTATCAGATGTTTAATAAAATGTAATATTCATAATCGAAAGCATATGAATTTAAAATTTAGTTTAAAAAAGACATTGGAAAATTACCTGACTTTGAAAAATACAAGTTGTTAATATTTTTGTTAATTTTAAGTAATCCAAATTTTCTCAGTACAAATTGAGAGGTTCTTGAAACGTTTTAGCATTTTTCAGTTATGAAAGATTTTCCAAAAGTTAAATATTATGATCCTGAATCTGAGTAATAATTAATCATAATTTCATACATTAACCACAGTAAGTTAGCCTTAATTTATTTTCTGAGGATGGTGCATTAAAAAGCTAGTTTTCATAAATCTTTGAAAAGACACACACACACACACACACACATATATATATATATATATATATGTATGAATTTAAAAATTAAATGCACTTTAAAAAAATTAAAAAATATCATTCATAACTTGCAAAATGTGTATGCTGGATATTTATTAAAATAGTAACATATGTTTTATTACAGAACAACTAAGTATAGTTTTCAGTAAACATAACTTATTCTAGAAATATAATACCTAATTGGTGTTTGAAGACTAGAATACATGTAAAAGAATTTTTTAGGATTATTAGGAAATAATTTGAAGTATTGAAAAGTGTTTTGCTACCTAAAAATTTCTCTGATATTTCCCCTGTTTGAAATCTGACAGCTTTTTGTAAGGGAATCATCTACTTTAGCATAAAGTTTCTCGATTTTACATCATGTTCCTTAGATTTACTGCACAGTAAACTATTGTATACCATGTTAAATATATTGTATACCAAAGCTTATAAATACTATGTAAGAGAATCTACTGAGACGTCCCATGAAACAAATAAGCAGTTATAAGAGCTATATATAATATGACAATTGTTGAATGAGATAACATAATTACTTATATTGAAACATTGACATTAGTAATATTTGATTTTATCAATATCTACGTAAAATAATATTTATAACTAGATTTTCTTTTAATATTAACTAATTTGTAAATTTTTATTGCAAATGAACTTTTACTTATGGGAAATAAATTCAGAATTTATAGTAATTGCTCGGGAATTTGAAATAATTCTGTTCAAGTCTAGTCATTCACGTAAGCTATGTTAATCTAATGAAAAAAATAAGACTTGCAGAATAAGATTGATGTGATAACATATAATATCTTGGATGGAGTCTCTGGATGGTTAGAAACTAGACATTTATTTATTAATAAAAATAAAGATATTAGATTACTTATTGTTCGCGAAAACTAATTTAATGGATTCCCGCTTAAGAGCTTAACACGAACTCGGATTTGGTTTGCAATATCAGTTAAGTAAGAATTATAATATTAATTTTGAGACTCTGACACTTGTAGGAACATGTTTGTAAACGTATTGTTCTACATGTATTATTAGAGGAATAATACATTATGTTAAGGATTTATGAATGTTTAATTATTTTTGACTGCATTTCGCTTGTTTGAACATTATTGATAAGTAAGGGAATAATTAGTCCATAACCTTCTCCGACTCGTCGCAAAAATAACGATCATTTTTCTACAAAAAATATTATAATTTATTATTACCATCATTTTACGTTCAAAATTGTTAGTTTAATTTTTTTATATTGGGGCAGTGGGTCGAGGGGGCTAGTTCATATGTGATACTTCAGAGTTAAGCAACTACAATGTAAAAGAAATAAAAATTGGAGCATTATATTCAAATTACATTTTATTCTTAAAAGTGAGACACATATTAGGACATGGATAAATTACTATATTTCATTGAATCTTTTGAAATGTTTTCTTAAGCCATTGAAGCACAGAAATATTTTACAGTTGGGATATCACTCAGCAGTTAAAGCATTATATCTTGACATTCTATATTTACTCCTTTGACTTATATCGCCCATCATTTCAGGAATATGACTTATATTTTTCTTCCTTGCAGAATCATGTGGCATACAAACAGGTATCAGTTGATTAGCTGGAGTTTTGTTGTTTTAAATCAATTCATCTTATGAGCTGATAAGGGAAATTAAACTTCATGATTGTTTCACCCCATAAATCAAAATTGAGGCAGCTTTTAGTCTGAAGGAAAAGTAATCGAGGATATCCTTTTTGTGTGATCCGATAGCTTTTATTCTGCTACGATATCTTGTCCAATATATCGTACTATTACTAATACAATCTCTTCTAATTGCAAAATCAATCACATGTAAGATTACTCAAACTGTCCATTTTCTGTTCTACTTTTCATTTGATAGTTGCTGATACAACGATTTAAGTAATACTTTCCTCCTCCCATGAATTGATTGCAATTTTTTACAACTGCAAGGCAATCGATATTAATGTTTTTTAAAAATATTTTAGATCATCGAAGACATTTTTTGACAAGAAGTTTTCCACTTTCTGTTGATAACAATAATACGCTTCTGTTATCAAACCATTTGACTAGGCTTCTTGTTTTATTATATTGAAACAATTTGATCAACTGAACCTTGACCATTTATTTTCATCTTACAATCTTTTTGTAATTCTGTTAATTTTGGAACTTTTTTCTTTAGTATTCTTGTTGCGAATTCTTATCTATTGTGTATCATACCTATAACAAATTACTTATTTGGCGTAAATGTCACAAATAGAGTGAGGATAAATAATTGAAAATTGTAAAACCAAAAATAACTTTATCTCTATTGAAACCAAAGTATCACATGCGATATTACAGTATTTACTGTTTCCTTAGGGCTTACAATTCATGACAAATTAAGATCTATAAATCTATACAGCATGTCTACTTATCACTATATAAAAACTATACTCTTAAAATGGATTACAATTTGCCAATAAATTATTATAAAATATTTACTTATTTGGCGTGGAGAATTCCTGTTTACAGCTAAAACTGGCTTGATAAAACCTAAAGAAAAGAACTAGTACTTCCACCTATAATGAATTATAACCTTCTTGTATCTTGAAGGTATTGATGTACCTTCTTGTATCTTGAAGGTATTGATGTACCTTCTTGTATCTGTGCTAGAGTTGGTCCAACAGGGTATTCGTATATTCCCTTAATATGTTTTTCCTCTTAATGAAAGATTTTTCAGCTTTGATTTTGTAATCATATATACGAGGGTGGATTGATAAGTTTCCGGCCTGACCAAGAAAAACAACGTTTTTAAGAATTTTTTTTTTTATTTCTCAACATAATCTCCTCCAAGGCTGATACATTTCTCATAGCGGTGTTCTAGTCTAGTAATGCCATCTCTATAGACTGATTTGTCAAGCTCCTCAAAATACCCATTTACAGCTTCGATTACTTCTTCATTGTCCGCAAATCTCTTACCGCCAAGCCATTTTTTGAGGTTAGGAAACAGATAATAGTCACTCGGGGCTAGGTTTGGAGAGTAGGGAGGGTGCGGCATCAATTCAAACTTCAGATCGTTGATTTTAGCTATCGCAACGATTGACGTGTGCGCTGGTGCGTTATCGTGATGAAACAAGATTTTTTTCTTCGCCAGATGAGGTCGTTTAATTTTCACTTCGTGGCTCAAACGTTGTAATAAGTCTGCGTAGTATTGACCAGTGATAGTTTTACCCTTTTTAAGGTAATCAATGTATATAATACCTCTTGCATCCCAAAAAACAGTAGCCATAACCTTGTTCGCCGAAAAAATTGTTTTTGCCTTCTTTGGAGTTGGTTCCCCTGGTCCAATCCACTGTTTAGACTGTTCTTTGGTTTCAGGAGTGTAGTGGTGGACCCAAGTTTCGTCAACGGTTACGAATCGACGCAAAAATTCGCTTGGATTACGCTTATACAACGCCAAATTGGCGGTAGAAATGTTCTTTCGAATCAATTTTTGGT
>BMAW01097964.1:6605-18223 GCA_019974015.1 Nephila pilipes | reverse complement strand
AATATAAATATATAGTATTTGCTATATGTATAATATAAATATATAGTTGCTATATGTAAAATACCATAAGTAGAGCAAATACAAATAAGACACTAATTGTGTTTTAATATTATAAAATATTAGATATGAGCAATTTTTAGAAATGCATAATTGTTGGTACTCGACTAGTAAAGCCTTTAGCATCTAAACTAGCCGAATTTGCGGTTGTGTTTGAATATGGTTTGACCAAATTTATGGCCAGAAATAAAAGAAAAAGAATATAGTTTACTGATCAACGTGGAAACTGAGAAAGGAAAATGCAATTTCTTGATAGAAAAAAAATCAGCAATGAACTCGAATTATTCGCAAAAGACGAAAATCCAGTGTTGATAAATTGTCAGCCGATTTAAACATCATTAGAGAAAATCCCTTTTACAGCAGAACAATCCACCGGGAATTTCATATTAGAATTGTTTACCCTATTGTAAAGAGCAAATCTCTATTTAGTGACATAAATTTAAAAAAAAAAAAAAACAGCAAAAACTAATGCCCAAAGCATCAAACTGAAACATTGATGGTTCAGATATTTAATTTGGTCTGACGAATTAAACATAAACAAATGAGATTTTGTTTCCAACCACATTAAGAGTTTATGTATGTCACAATATTTATTTTTAAACGAGTTTTATATAATTATTATTAAAATAAATAAGCTATTAATATATATTAATCGTAATAATAACTCTTTACTTTAAGCTATTAGTTTTTTGATATTTGTAATAGCATCCAGGAATTCCGAGATATTTTGATTCCATAGAAATTTAAAGTATCAAAAAATGCAAATTACCTTTGTATAATCACACCTCAGGTGACCTTTTTTTTTCTTCCTTTCTCTCTCATAGTGCATGTAATCAATACTTATTCTCATATTGCCAATTATGTGTAAGGTAAAAAAGAAATATAATAATGTTTACATATAAAATGAATCTCGAAAAGAAAAAAAGAAGGTCATTTGAAAAAAAGTTTTTTCATAGTTCATGTTTGACATTCCAAACAAACAGTTGATTTTCTGAACATGCAGTAAGTCATATCGACAAGTTATTCTTCACATGTTCATCCTCTTTCATATTTTCCTTCTAGCATATTTTCCTTCTAGCACATTTTCCTTTCGATCAATTTTAGTATGTTTGACTGAGGAAGAAAAAAATTGCTCTATTTTTCTCTCCTGTGTAGACAACGAAGGGTTCTGTCTATTTTTTTCCAAACCCGTCAGAGACATAGTAAGAAAGATTAAGAAAGATTGGAGAAAATTTCTCTTTTTTTAATACTTTCGCTTCTAACTTTAAAACAACAAACGTTTGGCAAAATATTCGATTCCAAACTTATCCAAAAATAGATAATTTATTGGAAAACATCAAAAGAGTGAAACAAATTGGAATTTTGCCCAGGTTAAATCATTTTTAATATTTAAGAGTCAGAACTGTGGTATCGTCGCATCATTTTCTTGAAGGGGTTTTATTTTTTTGCATATAGCATTTATACCGCGTCCTACTCGAAAGCATTACGTTAAAAATGCTTGGTTATGAATCATCTTCTAAATCAGATTTTAAAAAAATGCAATATTTTTAAGACAATTCAGCTGAAAATTATGTTTATTTCTGTTATTTTCAAAAGAAATTACATTCTGTTTAATTTGTTAAAAGTTCTTTCTGAAATACATCAAACATTTTTAGTAGAAGTTGTGTAAAGATATATCCTTATTTTCATTTCTTTTCGACTTTATATAATTATTTTGAAAACTAGAAGAAATATGATTATACATTTAATAGTTAAATAACGTTTTATATAGAAAAAAAATTTGAAAGTTTGCTTAAAAATCAGCAAAATTTAAAGTTCATGTATTTTCGATTATCTGCAAATATTAAACATTTTTATATACATACATATACTTAAAAATGCACAAGTAACCAAAGTTGAAAAATTTATTTTACTGAACCTGATATGAGTTAACAACTTATAAATGCATGATATTGTAAGATATTTCTTAAAACTGCAATTTCATAACTGTATGAAGAAGTGTAAAATTTACTTATTTAGAAAAAAAAACATTTCAATTTTATAATTTCATTGATTCTTCTCTGACTAATAGAGCATCATTTAATTTGATTTTATGTCTCATAATAACACTGAGGAATTAATCATGGTTTTAGAACAATAAATATTTAACAGTAAAAATTTAAAAATAGAATCTAAAATTTAGAAAATATTTTGAAAAATGGGGAATCACAAAATCATTAGTTAAATATTTATGAAAATATTTTTGTTTACATGAAACACACAAATTTATTCCTTAAAACTTCCCTTATTTCATATTATTTAAATATTTTCCTCTTAATAATTTTACATCGATATTAATTATATACTCCTGATAATATACAATTTAAGAATAAAATTATGCGTATTTCAGTTAAAAGATAGAGTTTTAAATTAATCGTCCAACAATTTTCAAGCTTACGTCAAATTTTATATGACACATGAATCTAAAATGGCTTACGAGCTGTTTCCACAATGCTATTACTCTCAGAAAATGAAATAGTTTTGTTATCAATTAAGAATGGAAGACTGTTTTAAAATACACATGAAATACAAAAATATATTTCTTTGTTCAAATACTATTCTTTTATAAAACATATTTATAGCAATGTTTTCCCAAATTTATAATTTGTCGAATTATGTGATATAAATTGAATTTTCTTTTAATACAGAGTTAGCACAAATGAATGATTTGATTTTAAGAGCTCCTAATTTCGAAACTAAAGCGTTTATTACAATAAATAATACACGAAATTGAAGAAAAATATACCAAGTGCGTTTTTCTACGTCGATGAATATATGACAGCATATCAACAGCATGCTGCGGTTGAAATCAGAAAATAGCGACAATAATAAAAAAAAAAGTGTTTTTGCTCTGTAGAATACGCACGGGTATTTTTCAGTTATTTCAGTAAAGTGTACGTTTAGAAATCGCTACGGAAATGAAGCACCATGTCCGCCCCAGCATTCTGTAATGGTATGGTCGATTTAAAAGTACCGATTGCTTGTGTTGAAAAAAAAGCGGAGGCCATCCACGCCTCTCATAAGAAACGGTGGAGAGGCAGATATTTGTTCGATATCCACAGAAGCCTTCGACAGCTGTGGCAAAAAGAAAAAAATCTTTTTAAGCACCACCGATACCAAAAACACTGCAAGGACTAAATGAATGCATTTTTGCAGCATTAGGCACCATTGGCAGTGTGATACTATAAAATGTGTAGAACGAACTTGAATATAGATTAGATATTTGTTGTGTTAACAAAGAATCTGACGTACAAAATTTCCAACGGAAAATAAAACTTGGTACAATTTTCATTAATATCGGATATCACTTTTTGTGATTTAATATGTGCATTAGTTTCGAAAGTATAAAAGTGAGGTATGAATATTAAATAATTAGAATGACCCTTCTACGGAAGAAGTACGCATGCTCCAAACGCAGCGAACGACCACTGTTTAGCGTGATTTCCCTTTCGAATGCAGTGAATCTTGCTTCTGTAAACAAAGGCTTCGTTCGCATTAGAGTTAACTTTCTGATTCGTCAGAAAAATGAGCAAGGAATTGTCATAAAACTTCATACGAAATTTAGATACACCGCTACTGAAATGTATAATTTATTGAAAGAAGTGCATGACAATAAATGTTAATAGCGTGCGCTTGTTTTTGTGGGGCTTAAGCGTTTTCAAGATGGCCGAGAAGGCGGTGAAGATTACTCACCCTATGGGTAGCACCTTCAAATCAAAACCATGTCACAAAAAATTTGCATGGTGTAGGAATTGAAAAAGAATCCATACTGGAAATTTTACATAACAATTTTAACATGCAACAAGTGTGTGTCTGAAATTCTCCCGTTTGAACAACAAACACTTCAACGTGCTTGTAATGATACTTTGACAGCTATTGAAAATTACCGAAACTTATTTAGAAGGATAATAACGTGAGACAAATCATGGTTTTTTTTTCTAAAAAGAAGAGTCAATCCATGCACTGGAAGAGCCAATCTTCTCCGAGAGCTAAAAAGGCTCAAATGAGCAAATCAGAATTTAAAGCAATGGAAATTCTTTTTATTTCGATATTCATGGGATTGTGTTCCTTCACTGGGTTTCTGAAAACAAAACAATTAATCAAAATCACTACCTTCACGCTCTTGCTGAACTCAGTGAAGGAAATAGGAAAAACCACCCAAATTGTGGAAGGACAAGTCATTCTGCACTGTCTATGAAGAGATTACTAGCCATGTACAGCTTCCCCGTGTTAGACCATCCTTGTTCACCGGATCTTATGCCAAGAGACTTCTATATATTTCCTAAGGTGAAATCTCTGAATTAAAAGGAGCAAAGGTGCAAGATTTGTGTCCCTTAAAACTGTGAAAGATATAGAATAAAATGGAAATAAATTTTTCATTCGAAGCAAAAATATTGATATTAAAATTTGTATAAATAATTAATGTTATCTTTATCAGATCATTTGAATAAAAATAATTAAACTCATCTTCAAAGTCATAACTATACATATATATATAATTTGTTCTTGATGTAGTGTGTAAATTTGGAGATGGAGACATCAACTCAAATGTCCTCCGCGTCCCATTACCAAAGGTCAATATTAAAAGTGCGTCTCCAATAGCCTTCTAGTTGCTTCTAAGTTCGAAGTCAATCAATCAGTCAATCAACCAAACTCGGAATTATTTCTCATATTCGTAACATTTTACAAATAAGAATAAATATTAAAACTCTACTGCAGCTTATATGATTTAGAAATTCTTATTTTTATTTCAAATTATCAATTGTTGCTTATATGTAAAAACATAAATATATTTCTGAACAAAACATTTTTAGTAGTTTTCAATCGTGGACTGCATGTTTTATAAATTACATAACCGTTTTATTAAAATGAAAATTATAAATATATAAATAAAGTTTTATATATATATATATATATATATATATATATATATATATATATATAATTGTATTATATCTCATACAAATCAGCTAATTGTAATAAATCCATATTTAAAATTTTATCCTAATTAGAATTGGAAATTTATAGTATTTTATTTATATAACGGTTTATTGTAAATAAATAAAATTATATATAAAATGGTTATAGTTTCAATTTCAAAGCGTTTTTAAAACAATATATTTATATGAATGTAGAATTTATTCACATAGTACTTTCTTTCTAACTTAAAGTGAACCTGATCTTACATTCGATGAGCAACTAAATTTCATTTTGGAAAAGAAACACTAAAGTTTTTGTTCATATTTCTCTTACTATCAGTATTGAGCAAGGAGTTATGGAATACCGCTAAATCAAAGTGTTCTTTAATGATTATTTAATGTTTGAACGACGGTTATTTTCCAATTTTGAGAATCATTTGGAAACTTAACGATACAAAAGATTAATAGAAAGTAATGCTTCATTTCTAAAAATCATTCTCTATCATTACACTCGATTTTTTTTACGATTTAGTATACTTATTACAGTAGCAAGAGACCATTTACTGTTGAATTTACTTTATCCCCAACATTTTACCTACCTTGGAGTGTAGTTCTGAAAGTACCCACGTTAGGCGCAGGAAACGTAATTGGGATAACTCACTATTGTAGTTATTGTACATTGACAGATTTTCCTTTATTTAAGATATCCATAAGCATATCCTAAAAATAGCCGTAATAACTTTTCAAGTCAACGAGAATACATTTTTCTTTCTTTGGACCAGATTCCTTGAAAGTAACTAATTGTTTTGATTGTTATTAGATTTCTAGTGTGTGATTGTTACTAGATTTCTAGTGATGAATCCAAGTTTTATTAAAGATTACGATTAGACATGACAGGAATAATAGTAGAAGTGTCAAAATTGTTTTGGCGTTTTTAAATGAATGACAGCTTACAATGTTAATACCAATTTGATTTTTCAACACCTTCTGTATTAAATACAAGTACTTGTTTGATCCAGATATGCTTTTCAGGTAATTATACTCAACGTTTCTTTTTCCCAGGGCACATGTGATATCCAGGGCACATGTGGTATCATGTGACTTGATGCGATATGTTTGTTTATTAACGTCACACTGAGAAACAACAATATTGTCGATGGACGGCCTAATTTTGAAACTCGGTCATGTGACGAGGATGACGATTTATTGACGACACCCTCTCCAAACTTCCCCTCCAGGCCATTGGAAGGACTTAGGACCTCGACCATATTAAACATGCAACAGCCTTGCTGCAATGCAGTTCTTTACAGTCATCTGGGTTCGAATCCATGACTCGAAGAAATAACGCTATGCTTGTGTCCTCGACAGTGACAACTAGTCTACCTCTGCTTCTCACATACACATGATTCACGGGACACAAGAAACTAATTAATAAAAACAACAATTTTAGTCGAAGTAGTTTTTTTTTTTTTTATCAATAAACAAAACTAATGAGACCTTGAATCTAGGAACTCTTTATGACTACCTCATTTGTGCATCAGATTTGTAACTGCTACGTACAGTTTTTAAAATGACATCCAGATTGGAATCAAAAGGCCGGTTTCCATATGTATTTTTAACATATTTTTGTTCTAATTACAATGATTCACTCTGATACGTTGATGCGAATATCGTAAGCAAAACTTGGCACACTTTTGTACAATCTAATATTGTTCGGACATTTTTTTTCAAAATTCAGTCAACATCTGTTCCTCCTTACTTTCTTTAAAAATTACTTAGAGGTGAGTATTGTTTTACATTTCAACAAATTGATCAAATAACTCCGCGTTATTACACTCCAGTGCTTCAGCAGTTCTGATGTTATTGTTGGTTTCAAGTGCCGTGGAATTTCAACCTGCAAAAGCATATTCTTGATTTTTCTTAAGTTCGGCAATTTACTTGAAAGTTCTCCGGTGAGCGCAGTTACATAATTTGAAATAATTTTGTAGTTTATTGGAGCAGTACCCGTACCATGCTGTTCAACTTTTGTTATGGCTGCAATATTGTGCAACATTTGATTTTGTATTTCTTCATATATATTTCATTTATATTTCGAAGACAAACAGTTCTACTTGTCTTCGAAATCAAATATTCTCCATTTGTGAAGCTATCTTATGTCACCTAGAAAAACACTATTTAGAATGTTAAGCTTTTCTCAGCAATGTCGTACAGAAAAGCTAAAACATATCACTATCAATTATTTTTAGTTCACAATACATTTTATTGTTTTCCTCTAAAAACATTATTTCTTTTCTTCAAAAAAATTCAAAATCAAAGTATTCCCTCTGTCATGCCATTTCACCGATGTACGTAAATAATGTAGCTATATTGAACTACCCCTTCCCCTCACTAACTCCAAAAGATTTATGAATATTCGGTGGTTCATACGTCGTATTCCGACATAATTCAATATACCTCTAACAGTTTTCACGATAGTTTTTATTACGGGATTAGCAATTCGTGTAGCTAAGCTTTCCGGGTGAAAAATGCCGTAAAATATTAGATTTCTTAAATAATATTTCTATTTCATCAGTGAAATCATTCAATTTTGGAATGAGTCATTAAATGGTAGCTATCGGGGTACACACACAAAACAATATTTTTAAACATATATTGTTCTGATCTTGAAAAGTAATTCTTGAAACGTGCAAATAATTTTGAGATAATTTTTGCCAGGAGTCGGCAGCCTATGACCTAAGAGTCACATAAATACGGGCCAAGGACCAAGTGATCATTTTCTTCCCCATGAGGTTTACTGTCTTTGGTAAACATGGGTAATGCACCTCCAGGTTACCCTAGCGATCCTTCTCTATTTTTGATCATCCTTCTTGTCAACTAAATTTTTCTTTTTTTTTCTATTTTTCACTCTCAGTTGAAGAATTTCTTCAGTGGCAATTATAGTTCTTATAGTTACGAACTGAAATAATTATTATTATTTGAAACAAATTATCCCCATGGACAAACAAAAAACAAAAGATATTATTTCAATTAAAGTATGTATCGAAAATAATGACAAAATGATGTTTACTTAATGCACAAATTTAATTTCCCCTAGAGCTTACAATATCTAGTAAACTTTTCTTCAGTACTTAGAAATGTTATTGAAATACCAAATGAAAAGATTTCTAAATCTCACCCTAGTATTTTTAGCAAATATTTTTTTTTTTAAATTAGGAATGATATATCCAAATAGCAAGTATATAATCCATTAAACTGAATAGTATTTGATTAGGCATTTTTGATTTTCATAAGAACATCATTCTTTTAGAAATTAAATTTTTAATTAATCAAACCTTCAATGGTTATGAAAGAGCCCAGCTCGTCATTCGAATAGCGTATCATAACGGACACTGACGAGTTCAGCTCGTCCGAAGTTTTTGGACCCAATTGGTTGTAGCCGAGCTCTTCTCGGGCAGCGAAACTAGTTCCAATGGACACTGACAAGCTGAGTTCGTCCGCGTATATTATCTTACGTTATTCGTGTTGCAAATGATATTTGTTGGCCAAATTTAGTTAAATTGATAGCGTAAAGATGGCGGTAGGGGTATCATAAAATTGCTTACATAAAAAGGAAAAATGTTACCAGTGGTTAATCTAGTTTTTTTTTTCTTGCTTAATTTGGTAAGAGATCTTCACTGAAAAATGGTGCATTTATTTTAAAGAATTTGTTGCAATTCTGAATGTCGCAAAGATTGTAATTATGTACAATTCAATATTTTAATGTGTATCACACAGAGAAATTTTTTTTAGATAAATATAACAATAAAAAAATCTTTACTTTTTATAGCTATATAATTGTTAAAATTGTATGTATTTATTTATATATTTTAATTTAATGTTTTTCAAATTAATATTTATAATATTTTACATTTTCTGAATTGTTTCAAAGTGCGATTTTCGATTGTTGTAAATATTGCTTTAATATATCGCAAATAATTGCTTAAAAACTCCATATTTTAGAAACTAAAACCTGTAATATTTATAATTTACCAAGTTGTTTAAAACTGCAAGTTACAATTGGTCTAAATATTACATTAATATACCGCAATTAATTGTTTGTATAATTTAATATTTTAGAAACTAGTGTTTGCAATATTCATCATTCATTGAACTGTTTAAATATGCTATTTACAATTGGTGTAAATATTGCATTAATATACCACAAATAATTCTTTCAAAACTATATTTTAAAAGCAAGCGAACTATACGTATCACCGTCAGAAAACGAGTGTGATGCATATGAGAGCGAAAATTGTTGATTCACTTAACCATCAAAGGGTTAATCAACAAAAAGATAGATGCTCAAACAATTACCAAAAAATATATATTTAACCCTTTTTAGACTGTGATTGAGGCCAGCTCACACTGAAACAGCTTATCATGCTGCGGGTAGACCAGTTCATTTTCTCTGCAGTATTTCGATCCAAATGATTGCAACCGAGCCCTACTCGCATAGCGAAACCTTTCCCCAATGCGCGCTGACCCACTGACTGGGTTCCCGTATATTATTTTGCGTTGTTTAAGTCACAAACGATCTCAACTGGAAAAACAATTACTTAGTTTGATAACATGCAGATGGCAATAAGCTTACGTCGATTTTTTTTTTTGTGTAATGAGGAAAAATTTTACCTATCTAGTTGTTGTTGAATTAGCTTTTTTTTGTGTGTGTATTTTGCCAAGAGCTTGTTATTGAAATGGATCAAAGGGAAAAGCTGGGTAATTTTTTTTTGATTATGAATACGTTTTATGATGATAAATATATAGGAATTATTTCCATATCTTAAAATGTATCACACACAAAAAGAATTTTAGGTAAATATGATAAATGTGCCATAAATTTTAAAATTCCATATATTTATTTATATATTTTTATTTAATATATTACAAACTTCTATCCATGAAATCAATCATTCATTGAATTGTTAATAGTACCAATTACAATTGTCGTAAATGTTACAATGATATAAACAGCAAATAATTCCTCAAACATTATCGCTTAAAAGCGACGGAGCTAATTGTATCACTATAAGAAAAGGGTGACATTTTCAGGAGCAAGTACGGAAAAACTGCAGCCACTTTCAGCTACCGTTTGATCTGCTGCGCATAATAAGAAGGCGAATAATGTTGATTCTCCTAACCATGAAAGGGTTAAGATGGCAAAGCTTTAGAATTAGTTTTGTTTAAAAAAAGACATTTGCCTTTCTCGTTGAGAGCACAATAGCGGATGTTTTCTTATTTTGTCATGAGAATTGTATTCGTTTCGTGAAGTGTGATCGGTTAAATAATATAAGAATTTGAAAACTCAGCTAAAAGTTAGAAAGAGATAAACGTCCCATAGCAAAGCACAGAAATTAGCCGTAGAGATTTTCCGAAGTATATAATTAATAATAGTGTACACATATAATAAAATATGACCTCTAAATATTTTGAACTAAAAATTCCATTATTATTACAGAATTGTACAGAGCAGGGGTGGACACGCAAGAGTTCATTGAGAGGCGTATTCTAGTTTTCACATACTATAAAGAGCCATGCCATAATTTACGTACCTTTAAATACACAAATTTAATTAAATTAGTTGAATGCTGCTACATATTCTACATAAAATTCACATGTTGTGTGAAGCATACGTACACACACACACACTTACATATACATACATACATACATACATACATATATATATATATATATATATATATATATATATATATATATATATAAACGAAATATCACTGACTGACTCATCACGAGATCTCTAAGACTATACAACCCATTGACTTGAAATTTAGCATAGTTACTCATTTTGCGATGTAGACGCTCACTAAGAACGGATTTTACGGAAGTCTTATCCAAAATATAATTTTCATCCGTAAATCTACTCTTATCCATTGTTTATGTATTTTTGGCGACTTTATCACCAAAAATGGTTGTATGACGCCAAACGGAATGTAATTTTTATATGTATACTGTGTATTGCTGCCAATTAAGTTTACTTGGAGAGATTTGCATGTGCGAAATGGAAAAATACCAAATAATTTAATATTGAAGCGCTGATGGATGATTGGCAAGATTTTGGCGAAGAGGCTCTTCATGCGAAATTTTGTGCAAGTCGAAAATAGGAAACGTACATATCTAGCGATAGAAATAAATGAGTTTGGAATCCCGTGGTTGGTGAAAGTGTAGTTAGCTCCAAAACTGAGCGGGATTTTGAAAAATACTAAAATGGCGACTTCTAACGGAATAGCGCACACGCAAGACAATCTTCGTTAACTGGAGGACCTCACTACATGCATGAACAAACTCAAGAGGGTATGACATACGTAAAAAATTTTGGACGTATCATATATATCTGGGGTGACTTTTTAATATTTTTTTTTTATTTTTCTCATATATTTGAAAGTCGTGGATAACCATTATTACAGACAATCAATTTCTTAAAATTTTAAATTTAGATTATCATTAACATTTTAAAAATGGAAAATTTTCTACATATCTTACGTATAGGTTCCAAAATATTATATTATCATCTGTCCAGCGAAGCGGGTGGGTATCAGCTAGTAT